>AFFK01013259.1:0-24443 GCA_000239455.1 Strigamia maritima
CATTCACACAAGTCTCCATTTACAAGTGTGTGCAGAATAATATCTCCTTTTCCCATCACTGTTGATGTTCCTTCGCCCAAATGCAGGTTGAAAGGCTTCGTTTCCTGATAGTTGTGGAACCATTCCCGTTTATAGCTTACATGATGCGATGCACCGCAGTCAAGTGCCCATTCATCTTCTTTGCTAATTGTTGCCAAGGTGATCACTTGTGTTGTCTGCTGCTTTGTTGTTGGTTTATCCGAAGCAATAGTAGACACCTTTTCGCTTAGGTCTGGCTACTGACGGTGATCTGGCTTGATCATTTCGGCTCCTGCGTTCATCTCTCTCATTTCTGCTATTTTCTCGCGATGGTTCTCGATTCCGTTGATCTCTTTGACGTGGTCTCCGCTCTCTTGGTGGTCCTCGTTGCTCATCCTGGCCTCTGAACGTGTTGGATCTCAAATTTGATCGATTATATGACTTGTCTCTTCGTTGTTGCCTTGGGTGGATACAATTTCGAGCTATATGGCCTGAAATTCCACAATTGTAACAATAAAAGTCATTTCTCTGTTGATTATAACTCAAATTTCGTCCCAATTCCGTTTTTAGGGCTCTGGATTCGTCTTTCCTGCTGTCTCGTGGTCCATGCAGGTTTCTTAAGCGAGAATATTCCGCCAAAAGTTGTGTAGACACGTTTTGCACGGTGAATTCATCATCAGTCCAATGGTAAATTGAAAATACTGCTTGTTGATATTCTTCTGGCAGATAATCTAGATACTGATATGCCCGGTGTTCATTGCTGACTTTTTCTTTTTAGATCCTCGAGTTGTTTGGCCGCAATATCAACACGTGAGATGAAAACTGCCATTTCTTCTCCACTTTTCAATTTTAAATTGAGAAATTCTCTTCTCATTCGAGCTTTTCTAGCTCGAGAACTCGGCTCATAGATTTGTTTGAGCTTGTCCCATGATTCCTTAGGCGTTTCACAGTCGACAATGCACTGTTTCTTGTCCTGTGCAACATGGTGATAAATATTTCCTAAAGCATTATTAATTTTCTTCTTATATTTCTCAATTTCTCTTGGTGTAGTGTTTGGATCCTTTTCATCTGGCTTTTTCAGTGTATCATCAATTAATCCCCAGACATTCTCTTGTTTAAGCAGAATTTTCATGTCTTGTGACCAGCTCCTGTAGTTATCCTGGTTCAAAAGTTCTATTTTCCTCATTGTTCCGTAATTCCCATCCATTGTCATCATTTGTCCGTTTCCGCGTTTGCATGCATGAAAAACAAAACCACAATCTTAATTTGGCAAGTATTTGTGTTCAAAACAAATGATTTCTTACCAAATTTGGCCCAAAAACTTGATGTTGGGCAATTTAATCCGTGTAATGATGTTTTCCCTCTTTTCAAGTCTGTTTCACACGGTTTCCAGGTCCTGTACTTGACTTCTTGCTCGTTTTTAGAGGTTGAATCTTTCCATTCCCTCTGCTACCATGTTGGGTGGTCGTTTTTCACTGCTTGATACTTTGCGGATCATGCGTAGCGCTCAACTGGCATGATAGCTCGCCTTGAGCAGGTTGCAGGTGGTCGCTGACTCAGAGAAACACTTCGCGTACTCACTAGTACTACTCTGACCTCGGAAATGATGAACACGGAACAGGAAGAGTGAGTAAGTCCTCTGGCTGAGCTTACCTAGCTCTCATAAGCCACACTCATAAACAAGCCATTAAATAATAAAATCATAAAATTAATTTAATGGATAAATGAATGAAAAACTTACAAAACAAAAACTCCAGACTAGCCAACTACTTGTTGGCAGCCATTTGCAATCACCTGGATTGACTACATATAAGTACCCCCTAGGGGCAAAATCAAACACTAATACAGGTAAGAACTCTATACAAAGCAAGGTACTCAAAATATAAACAAAAACACAAAAAGTAAACAACTGCATGATGCCTTGCTTAACAAAAGTAAACAAACAAACAAAATCAAAACAAACTTAACTAAACTATACAAAAACAAATATGGCTAGTCTATAAAATGTTTAGGCCTATGTCCCAATGGACCAAACTCTTAATTGTTATACAAAATTTGAATAAATTACTAATAGGATTTACATCAAAATAACTTAGAAAAATAAATTATATAAAATTAAATAATTCTGAAATTCGTACTCTCCAACATGAAGGACTATCCCCCAGTAATTAGGAGAGGGTTTCTCCACCATAACTGGAAAAGAAACAGTTGTGCTCGAGACGCAAGTCAGGAACCAGACATGCGAAGTAACGCTTAATAATGTTTACTACGCTGGTGATTTCAAGAGGAACTTGATTTCAGTTGGAAAGATAGATCGAGCGGGTTCTCATGTGCATGTTTTTGGAGGCTTGCTGCAAACGTATAAGCAGGATCCGAGGTATTCTCTAATCCACCCCAAAATACAAGAAGACAACTTGTATAAAGTGATTGGAAAAGTCAGAACAGTTAATAACTCAGTGGTTATTAATGATAAAATTCCAGAAGACACCGATAAATCCAAGAAAGTTAAAAATAAGGAATCAAAAGTGAAGGACAATCCTTCAGATTCAAAACCTAGTATTGATAAGGAATTGGTTACGGCAAATAGTTTGCCGAACAATAAAAGTTCAGAGACAGTAGCAAATGATCCAGTAGTCAAGAATTATGCTGTTTCACGTCATCTTTGGCATCAGAGATTTGCTCATCAGAGCTATAGAGGTCTAGATACCATGAGCAAGGATGATTGGGCCTACGGTTTAGATTTTCAAAAATCAAAAGATGTCATGTGTGATGTTTGCCGGTCAGCAAAAGCAACTAGGGCTTCTTTCCCTAGCGATGGACTCAAGAGTAGCCAACAAACCACTACAGTTACTCCACGTGGATGTTTGGGGAAAGTCCCCTGTACCATCTTTTGGCAGAGCAGAGTATGTTTACTATTGTTGATGATGCTACTCGTTTTGCATGGGTCTTTCCCATGAAAACGAAGGATCAAGTTTTTGGAATTTTCAGAAATTTCCATTAACGAGAAGAAAGACAATTTAGTCACAAAATCCAGAATATCCGCACAGATCGCGGAGGAGAGTTTGTGAATAGAGCGTTTGAAGATTACATGTTCAGATTAGGAATTAAAGCAGAAAGGACCAATCCACACTCACCCGAGATGAATGGGACGGCAGAACGCCTGAATCGAACAGTTTTCGAAGGAGTTCGTGCAATGATTGCAGAAAATTCATTCCCAATGGAATTATGAGCTGAATTGGCGGTAACCTTGGTTTATTTGAAAAACTGTTACCCACATAGCAGAATTAATTTTAAAGTCCCACAAATCAAGCTACGTCAAAAAGAAATGTCCGTCAGACATTTAAAGAAAGCCGGGTTCTTTATGTCATGTTTACATTAACAGAATTAGAAGAAATAAATTGCAGCCAAGATCATGGATTGGATTTCTAGTTGGTTACGCATTAGAAACAAGAGGTTACAGGGTTTGGAACCCGGAAGATAATACAGTCACAGAGACAAAAAACGTATCCATTGTTGAAACACCACGAGATTGGAAATCCTTTCAAAAACCAAGCTTATCTCAACCAGAACAGAACAGTTCTCTAGAACCAGATGAAGATAAACATTTCGATGCTACAGGTTTCATGACTTCAGATAGTGATGACAGTGATAATGATGATGCAGCATCTCATTACACACCACCAGGAAGTCCGACTCGTCATACGGCACCAGTTACCCCACCTCGTAGACGAGCACAGTCTCTAACGGAAACTCAGACACCTGGGACAGTCCCAGCAGGTCGAGTTCAGCGCATATCTGATCCTAGAGAGACAATGGATGTTTTTCTCACGCCTTTAGTGCCTATGAAACCTCAGCAGAAAGCAAAAAAGCATCGTCTCAGATTGGCAGTACGAGTCGAGTCTCATGATGGTTGGGATCGAGAAGAAGTTCGACGCACGTCAGGCACGTCAAAGGGTCGAATAGATGTTTACTATTAAACACCCGAAGGGAAGAGATTGAGGTCCAAACGAGAAGTTATAGGTTACTTCGAAGATCGAGGATTGAGATACGATATCGATGATTTTAATTTTGCCCCGACAGATCCCATGTTACCGGAACTTGATGTAATGTTGCCAAGTTCATCAGAAGATGATACAACTAGTTCATCAGATGAAGGGCGCATCCCTTCGACTAGTGATAATATAACGACTCGTCGTCGTCAAGTTCAGGCTCATGTCGCAGTAGTCGAGCCGAAAACTTATGAAGAAGCAATGGACACACCAGACAAAGAAAAGTGGAATGAGGCTATTAATGAAGAGTTAAATACTTTCAAAGAAAGAGAAATTTATGAGGAAGTACCAAAGCCACCTGTGAACAAGTGCATACTTGGGAACAAATGGATCTTCAAGTTAAAGAGGGATCCAAATGACAAGATCACTCGTTATAGAGCGAGACTTGTTGCCCAAGGCTTCAAACAGAAACACGGAGTCGACTACGAAGAGGTGTTTTCACCAGTCGTGAATTTTACTCTCATTCGTTTGTTATTTTGTTTGCTAGTAGTACTTCGTGATTGGTACGATACTCAACTCAACATCAAATGTGCATACCTTTACGGGAAATTGGATATTCTGATCCATATGAACATTCCGAAAAACGCAACATCGAGTAGTCCAGAGAATAAATGGTTATTGACTAAAGCCTTATACGGACTTCATCAATCTGGACGTTGCTGGTATGAAGCTTTAGATTCAGCATTCGTACAGATTGGATTCAAGAAACTACTAGGATGTAATTGTGTATACCACCTCGGAACCGATGCAGTTATCGTTGTCTACGTAGATGACATTGTGCTGTTTACAGCAACAGAGAAGATTCGAGACAATCTCATAAAGAAGATTCAAAAACATTTTAAATTGACCAATATGGGTCAAGTTCAAAAACTGCTCGGAATCGAATTTAAGAGAGAAGATGGAAACATTAGTATACACCAGAAATCATACATTCACAGACTAGCAAAGATGCATGACATTACTCCGAACAATTTGGTGAAAGTCCCAGTTAGTGTTGGAACAACTTTAACCAAGTGTAGACCAGAAGAAGAAGATAGGGAGTTTCCCTACAAGTCACTTGTAGGATCTTTGATGTTTCTGGCCAATAGGACACGGCCAGACATCTTATTCTCAGCTATATTTTTGTCGCAATATAATAATGCACATAGTGAGAAACACATTCGACAATTATTGCAAGTCCTACAATACGTAGTGAATACGTCTGATCGAGAAATAGATTTGTCAAGCTGTCAGAACGAAGTCTTGTCAATCTATACGCCTCATGGGCAACTGATTTTGACTCTAGTAGAAGTTTTGGTGGTTATATTGTCATGATGGGAAACACGCCCATCTGCTGGTCTTGCGGGAAGCAGACAAGTGTTTGTACTTCAATAATGAAGGCCGAATTTACATCGTTGGTTAATGCGATCAAAGAAGGTTTTTGGCTTTCCAACATATTTAAAGAACTTCCATTATTATGTTATGACAATATTCCAGATGTAAAGTCAGATTCTCTAACATCGATCCAATTCATGAGCAACGATATAGAGAATTCTAAAACCAAACATATCAGGGTAAAATATCACTTCATTAGATTAAGGATGAAAGGTTCACCTTATCCAAGGTACACACCAGTTTAAACCTCAGCGATATCTTCACCAAATGGCTCCCGACTACCAGATTGGATTCCCTTTGTTCAAGAATTTTCGGGACCAAAGAAGCAGATGACAACGCGTAGAAGATTAAAATCATCTGTTATTGTAAAGCTGCTATTCACCAGCTACAAGAACTTCCAGAGCAACATTTAGAAGAGAGAGTCCAAGGTCAACTCTGTTTATACTTCTCAAAGTGGGACTTTCCTGCTCAGAAGTTCATATATGTAGACAACTCACATCAGACACGTCATAGAAGAGTATTTAGAGCATGTGCCAAGCTGAATCAACTAGAAAAGCAGCTATTTACGTGTCAGAGGCGGGACTATCCCGCCAGCATGCATCAGAAGCAACTCAGAGGCGTTTTAGAGTAGGGATTGTCCTTACAAGCGCATATTTCCAGTAAATTGCATCAGGACTTTTCCGTAAGCATTTTCGACAACAGGAGACGGATTACTTATATCCATTAGATGCGGAATTCGACGAGGAATCGAATGCCGTTAACCGCATCACGATCCGACGAACCGTTGCGGAGTTACGGCCGAAAAACATAATTGCGCGTAGAATATATAAGTGTAAAAATTCAAATAGGAAAATTGCTTTTAGAAAAAGCACTTTCACTGCGCACCCACCTGCCACAAATACTCCAGCCAGCGCAAAAACGAGAGAAAAAGCCCCGTGTCATAGGTGCAAAGCTACGGATCACTGGATCCGAGATTGCCTGCTCGAGCAAGCTGATCAGACGAAAAGAATAACTGACAACGTTAAGGCAGCAATGGCAGAGTTATTAAAAAAGTCAAAAAACAGGAAAGCGCAGGTGTCGAAAAAATAACCTCGCCACCTGCGACCAACCCACTTCCGGATCGGAAACGGAGACGCGTCCCGTACTACCAACCAGCGAAATACTGGAAGAGTGAGTCTGACTCCCTTGCAATCGCAAAAAACCAAGTCAACAATTGGCAAAAGGGAGAGGAACCTCTCCTTAATGTCAAAAAAGCAGTCTGCTATCATACAAAATTTGATATACGAGACGACGAGCTGATGATAAAGAATCTCAGCGAAGTGTCACAGGTTGCTGACGAGGAGTCAAAAGGAGATAAAATCATTCAATGTAAGTTGGGCAAACACGAGCCCAGTCGCCTGTCTTTAATCCCCATTCGGATAAAAGGACAGAAGATCATAGCGATACTGGATTCTGGCGCTGACTATTCTTTCATTTCAAGAGATCTGGTCGATAAGTTCGATCTACTCGACAAAATGAAAGGGGTCGGAACCTGATTATTAGTGCAGACTTTAACATTGGTGGTCCGTCCATAAGGCACAGTCAACACCAAATTCATATGGGAACACGGAGTAGAGACCAGTTCTTTCATTGTCTTGCCTAACTATGAGTCACCGATTCTGATTGGTCAGGATTTAATGGAGAAGATGAAGATCCAAGCCAATCCTGTCACCAGATCTTGGAATTGGATCCAACTCGAAGGAGAACCCCGACAAGAGATCATCGTTCCAACAAACATTTTAGGACCACCAGAGGACGAAGAAGACGAGTGGAATGAAGTGAACATGCGAAAATTTGTTTAACATTACGATGTTCAAGCCTTTAATATCCAATTGAAAGAGGAGAACCTCATTCAAACTTTGGTAATGGAGGCAAACCTCGACGCCATTCGAGCAAAACAACTGGAGAAAATGTTGGAACAGCATCGTGACATTTTGAAGAAGACACCAGGATGGACACAAATCACAAAACATGAGATCGTGTTATCGACTGACCAGCCGATAAGAGTACCGTTTAAGGAGATGAATCCCCAAAAATGAGAAATAATCAGAGCCGTCTGCCAAGATCTACTCGATAAAGGTATTGTTTCGAAAGCAATAGGCGAGTATGCGATGAGGATCGTATTAGTCATGCACCCAAGATCAGATCCCAGGCTATGTATTGACTTCCGACCTCTAAATAAGATCACCCAAATAGATCCTTTTCAAATGCCCATCATCAAAACTATTTTGAGACAGCTCAGTCCCTTTAGCTGGATCACTACGATGGATTTGTCTAAAGGATACTGGCAGGTGGAGCTCGAAAAAGCAGATAAAAAGAAAACCGTGTTTTACTCGCCGATTGGGAGACTTATGTTTAACGTCATGCCATTTGGTTTAGTGAATGCGCCAGCCACCTTCCAAAGGCTAATGCATACTGTGTTGAGAGACGCTCTATTCAAATATGCTTGGGCTTATTAGACAACATAATTATCTGCTGTAAAACACCTGAGGAACACCTTGAACATGTCGATGATGTAATAAATCGACTAAAAAAGGCTGGGTTTGTGACGGTCGAATCTCGGCAGTTACCTTATTATTCTACCCCTAGATGGCGCGGACTACCGTGTCGCGCCATATTCAAATAAACTCTATTTATGTTGCCTAGTTTTGGTTTCATGCTTAGTTTAATGATATTTGACCAGTAAATATTTCATAAGTGTGTTCGTATTATGAATTATGGCGAATGATAATATTATATATTATCATTCTAACATGGGAAGTTATCAGGAGATAGGCATTTACTGTGGTCTGTTGACCACCATACCTATCCCCGTCAATATATAGAGGGGAAATTGATCACCCCTGTGATCCATTTCTCCCCATAGTGGACGATCCCATGAGTCGTACTGTGGTCCCATTGGACACAGTCCGACCCCATGGGGAAGGTCCACTATATAAGTCCGCGTAGAGCTCAGTTCAGCCCCCTAAAGTTACTTAAAGATATATTTATATGTTGCTGACAGTTACTTGCATTTATGTGGTACAAAAAGCTTTGTTGCTATGAGCCGGCTGGTGCAAAACCGTAAAGACCGTAGTAGTCGTGGCATTTATGTCACGGAAGCCTATGTACCGCGAATATACATTTCAACCTAAGCACATATATTGACACATCGGTGAGTGGTTTTAGTGGGACTTGACAGTTATTGACCACTCTACCCTCGGTTGTAATAATGATTCCTGAACGCATGTTACGATGCGGAACGTCGATCTTCGACTTAGGTGATGCTGATCGCCAAGTAACACTCATCTACGCTCATTCTCCGGTATTTATAGTATCGTTATGTCTCTTTATCGAGTGATACGGTGAAATCACCGTATCCTCGACTGTTGTCCGTCTGGGAACCGTGTCACCCGACTCGGTCAGCCCAAACCTTGTGACGACTAAGAAAGTCAACCGTCAGACGGATTGATGGATTCCCTTTCCTTTAGAACCACTTAGGATACCAGGAATGGAAGCTAGAAGTCTCGTATATTTGTATTAGTTATTATATTGTATAAGTAACCCCCAATGTTCATATTTATTCATACTAATTGTTATTATATATATATATGTTCCTCGGTATATTTAATGTTATTTACTCGATATTCATATTAAATATTGTCATGATTTGAGAATCAGGTCGCCCTTTTATTCTTATTTCGTATTGCAATTTTCCCACGTTTAGTGCACACCTTATCTCGGCCAGATTCTGTGTGTAAATGCCCTCTCCTCGTGGTCACTGTCGCTAGACAATGCCCTCGGAGAAAGGATCGTCACAGGTTATATATACACCCAGAGAAGAGTAAATTCTGCAGGAAAGAGTTGAATTTCCTCGGATACAAAGTTGGAGTTAATGGTTTGTCTATTGACCCAGAAAAAGTCCGAGCAATCAGTGAGTTTCCTGCCCCCACAGTTATTAAGAGAGTGCAAAGGTTTATGGGGATGGTTAATTTTTTTGATAGATTGCTGCCGAATCTAGTCAATGTCGCCGTCCCATTAACTGACCTGTTAAAGAAACAAAAGGACAATTCATTCGACTGGAATGAAGAGTCAAAGACTTCATTCAAAAATTTGAAAAAATTGCTAATGGCAGTAGACAAGATACCACTACAAGATTTAAGTAAACCTTTCGTACTACACACGGATGCCAAGGTTAGGAGCAGCGTTATTACAACGACACATAGTCAATGATGTGGAACAAGAAGTTCTGTGTATGTTTATAAGCCGTTAACTGCAAGGACCCGAAAAGAACTATTCGGCCACCGAACTTGAATGCCTAGCAGTAGTCTGGACAGTTCGAAAATTCCGGGCATACCTGGAATATACGACAAATATGCTGACGCACTTTCCAGGGCACCAGCAAGTGAACCCGCAGGACCCGACGAGGACGGAGAAGACGACTCGAAATTAAGTTATTGTCCTGCTCCAGTTAGGAACTGGCAATTAGGAAATGGGAACGAACTTCCGAGAAAGCGACTACTTTCGACAGATGAACACTTTTGTGGCTTCTGGACCCAAACCTGGCAACCAACTGGCAACAAAAGTATCGAGAGAGCCACTTGTGGCAATTTAATGGTTTTTAAATTGCTACATGGTCATTATTATTGTTATTTTGTGTTAAAATTATTTATGATAAGATTTGACATAATTTGAATTTAGAAAAACTATTTATTTCATAAGATGTAAAAATAGTATGAAAATGTCAAACTGTTTACTAAAATGTCACATTTGGTGATGTCAATCTAGTTGATTTGATCATGTGATCATGTAACCTGGTTTTTAGTTTTACCTGATCACAAGACTTCGCTTTTTACCTGTACCCGGCAGCAAGATGTCTGCCTACATAGCTGGAGAAGAATAAAAACTGTTTTTGGACTATTTCTCTAAATGTGAGTTGCATTCGTTTATTAGTGAATTGGCATATAAACACGGATGTGTGCGGCCATACAAGCTTCAAAACAGACCAAAAACTATCAATTTCCATACCGAGTCACCGGGGCGAGGCCTAACGAGGCGTACCGTGTGAATCATCGCTTCCGTGAAGTTGAGGACGTTGGACGGGAATCGCGTATTAAGCACCGAGGACGGCAGCAAATTCCGGAATCTCCATCGAAATTTTGAAAAACGTCAAAACGCATAAAAATATCATTTTTCGAGGTCTACTTGTGTGGCATCAATTTCAACCCCACATTAGGCCTACTCCACTGCCCCTAGGTGTTGAATTGGTAGCAGAGAGTGGTTCACCCAAGGGTGTCCAAACCCAAGGAAACCAAGGCCTGTTAAAAATGAAAGTGCAAGTGTTTCAACTAGTTCTAGTGGGGCTAAGCCCAAAAGTGCAACAAAAAAGTGTATTTATTTTGCCAATCCTATTTTGAAAAATGTTAATGTTGATAAAAGTGTTATTGATAATGTTATTGAAAGTTTGGCGTTGACAACTGTCAATAAAAATGACGGTAGCTGGTACTTTGACTGTGCCTGCACAACACATGTGTGCAGTGATATAACGGCCTTCCATAATTTTAGAAAAATTAATTCAGCTCCTCCTAAACTTGGAGAGGGCTTCTCGTCAATACATGGGATTGGCGATATTAGATTAGAGGTCTTAGACCTAAATGGAAGTAAATGCGTTGTCACACTCAAGTCAGCTTGTTATGCGCCAAAATTTCACAGAAATTTGATATCCATGACTAAACTTCATAAAGGTGGAGTCAAGTTTAGTGCGAAAAGAGTTTATTGAAATTTTATGATGACAAACCGAGTGATACCTTCATGTATGGCAAATTATCAAACTCACATGGTTTGTACAAATTAGTTGGTCGCACATTGTTTGCAAATAATAATTTAAAAGAGACAATTGGCGAGTCTAATCTAAATGAGTCGAGTATGTCAGATGATTTGAGATTATGGCATAGACGCTACGCTCATTTTTATTCACGGAGATTAGAATTTCTAAAATCAAACAATGATGTCATTGGTTTTAATTTGAACCAACCGGCTGATACGATAACATGTGAGGCTTGTAATTTGTCAAAGTCAACTAGAGCGAGTTTCCCGCCTAAAGGCAACAATAGAACAGTAGATGAATCCCTTTCTCTCCTTCATATGGACTTATGAGGGCCCTGCCATGTAGAGTCAGCAGGCGGGGCTAAATATCTGTTTTGTATTGTTGACGACATGAGTCGTTATACCTGGGTTTTCCCACTCAAAACTAAAGATGAGACTTTTGGAATTTTTAAGAGTTTTCACAGAAGGGTGGAAAGGCAAACTGGGAAGAAAGTCAAAGCAATCAGGACAGTTAGGGAGGGGAATTTGTTGTAAAGGAATTTGAGACCTATTTGACAAATGAAGGGATTCAAATTCAGCGAACCAACCCTGGCAGCCCAGAAATGAACAGAATTGCCGAAAGGGTGAATTGCACGATACATGATGGTGTACGTACTGTATTAGACGATACCCAACTGCCAGAGAGTTTATGGGCAGAGTTGGCCCTTACGGTTGTGCATCTTAAAAATCGTTTCCCCCATACCTCAATTGGAAACAAAATCCCATATGTACTATTTCGAAATCGCAAATTAGTGTGACTTATTTAAAGATTCCTGAATCTCTAGCTTTCGTGCACATACCTGCGCACAAAAGGAAACATAAGCATTTGCCATGTGCGTGGAAAAGCATAATGCTAGGGTATGCGAGGGGTACGAGGGGCTATAGGATCTGGGATCCCGAGGATGGGACTATTATTGAAACTAAACATGTTAAGATAGTTGAAAAATTTAATTGACCTGATTTTGAAAACCTTAGTGAACAGGGTACAGAAATTAATAAGAAACAAGAGGATTTAGTAGAAAATTCGGAATCTGATAATGACAATGAAATTTTCTATGACACTGTGTCAACTACAGATGATGGATCAAGTAGTGATGGGAGTGAGGGAATGGATGACGCTGGTGTTGCCGACCCCCGTCAAGCCAACTTCCCAAGCCCAAGCATCTGGGTCCAGAACCAAGAGTCCAATGCAGCCCATGTCTATAGTTGATTCGCCGCTAGCTCCTAATATTGTTACACGTAAAAAGGCTAAGATTCGTACACGTGCCAAATTTCCTGATGTTATTCGTGAAAGAGTAGTCACGACATATTCGATACCCAACATGCCTGTATGGACCAAGGAAGTGGTCATACATCAAAAGGGTGTTACAAAAGGAGACCAAGACACGTACTTTTACGATGTCGAGGGGATGGGACCAATGCGGGGATATAGAAATTCGTTGTAAAAAGTAGAAAAATGTCTCTTTTGTTAAAGATAATTTCAAATTCGAGTCTAGAAAAGCAGCTGATCCTAGACCAAAGAGCCCAGTTACAAAAGTTAGAACCCCTAAGGAGGAGGAACCCCAGTCTTGGGCAGCACGTCAGATTCAAATGACAATGACATTGCATTGAATGCGCAACCTTTTTGCACCACATTTATTGAACCTCAAAGCTATGAGGAAGCGATGGCCTCCCCTCAACGTAAGGAGTGGGAAAAAGCAATTAAAACGGTATTAGAGACTTTTTCTGAGCGGGACATTTATACTGTAGTAGATAAACCGGATAAAGAAAAGATTCTAGATAACAAATGGATTTTTAAAAGAAAAAGGGATGCCCAAGGGAAAATCTCATGATATCGTGCGAGATTAGTTGCACAAGGCTTCCGTCAATCCCCAGGAATAGATTTTGAAGAAGTATTTTCCCCAGTTGTGAATTTCTCGTTAATCCGTTTTTTTTTGTTTGCTTATAATTCTGCGTGGTTGGGTGGATGTTCAACTCGATATTAAGTGCGCGTATTTATACGGCAAACTGGATATACCCATCCATATGCAAGTTCCCCGGGCTATAAGTGTGCCCCAGACAAAGTGTGGCTCTTAACCAAGTCCCTATATGGCCTACACCAATCTGGAAGGATGTGGTATGAGGCACTTGACGAAGGTCTAAAAGATATTGGTTTCACAAAATTAGCTGGTATAAACTGTGTATATGAGTATGGCAAAGATGCCATTCTATTAGTATACGTAGATGATCTTGTGCTATTCACGTCATCAACAAACCTTCAAACAATTCTCTTAGACAAAATTAATGATAAGTTTAAAATTGTGGTTTTGGGAAATGTAAAATATTTATTAGGCGTACAGTTTGAATGTGAAAGTGATGATCAAATTTTGATACATCAAGAGAAGTTTATTAAAACCCTAGCTGAATCTTTTGATGTCACACCTAACACATTAACCAAAACTCCGGTCACGATTGGTAGAACGTTAAACAAAGGGAGCTCTGATATTGAACAAAGTGATTTCCACTATAGGTCCTTGATAGGATCTTTAATGTATTTAGCTCAGAGAACCCGTCCTTACATATTATACAGTACAATATATCTAGTCCAATACAATACTTGTTTTAATAGGACACACATCCATAGCGCACTGCAGATTTTGCAGTACATTGTTAATACTCAGCATTACAAAATTAATTTGGGTAATTGTAACAATGAGATTCTTAGAATTTATAGTGATGTGTCTTGGGCTACGGACCTTGAAACCTGTCGAAGTTTTGGGGGTTTTGTGTTGTACATGGGAGATGTACCAATCAGCTGGAGCTGCAATAAACAGATTTCAGTGGCGACCTCGATAATGGAAGCCGAATATGTGACCCTTATGAACGCTATAGGTGAAGGAGCGTGGTTTACCCACATATTCGAGCATTTAGACATTTGTGAGTACACAAATGTTCCTGTGATCTAAATCGATCCAATTTATTAAGAATGAAATCGAGAATATTAAAACGAAACATATTAAAGTTAAATATTGTTTTATTAGGGACTATTTCAAACAAGGGTATTTTGAATTAGTCAAAATCTTGACAGATTGGAATATAGCCGACTTATTTACGAAGTGGCTAACTGCAGCCAAATTAAGAGGTTTATGCTGCAAACTATTTGACAATGTTTCAGAATGGATCGGTCCTTGCAAATTATACGACGCCATGGTATGATTATTGGACTCTGGAGCCCTGTCTTGAGGGCTCGCCGTAAATGTACCACAATATATATTTTAAGCTTGTCATAGTTTATACTCACCTATTGTTATTTATATTATTTGTCAGTGAGTGTCCATATATGTTTATTTGGATTGTAAACTTGTGGCAATTTAATGGTTTTTAAATTGCTACATGGTCATTATTATTGTTATTTTGTGTTAAAATTATTTATGATAAGGTTTGACATAATTTGAATTTAGAAAAACTATTTATTTCATAAGATGTAAAAATAGTATGAAAATGTCAAACTGTTTACTAAAATGTCACATTTGGTGATGTCAATCTAGTTGATTTGATCATGTGATCATGTAACCTGGTTTTTAGTTTTATTTGATCACATGACTTCGCTTTTTACCTGTACCCGGCAGCAAGATGTCTGCCTCCATAGCTGGAGAAGAATAAAACTGTTTTTGGACTATTTCTCTAAATGTGAGTTGCATTCGTTTATTAGTGAATTGGCATATAAGCACGGATGTGTGCGGCCATACAAGCTTCAAAACAGATCATAAACTATCAATTTCCATACCAAGTCACCGGGGTGAGGCTTAACGAGGCGTACCGTGCAAATCATAGCTTCCGTGAAGTCGAGGACGTTGGACGGGAATCGCGTATTAAACCGGCGGGACGCAGTGCACCGAGGACGGCAGCAAATTCCGGAATCTCCATCAAAATTTTGAAAAACGTCAAAATGCATTAAAACATCAAATTTCGAGGTCTACTTGTGTGGCATCAATTTCAACACCACATTAGGCCTACTCTACTGCCCCTAGGTGTTGAGTACTGACAACCACGTGCTCGAAGTTCGCCAAGTTTTAACATAGGAAAACCTAAGTCGGAAACAATGCGAAAAAATTGGAAGGAATCAGATGGAAAACCATCCGATTCAGAGAGCGAGGATGACTCATTTGACCGACTTGAAAAGGAAATGAAGATTGATGAAGATGCCTTCGTTGATCAAATTCCAGCCGATGAAGAGGTAAGATCGTAAAAACGAAACTAATACCAAAGGAGAGGGTAAACCCTGTCCCAACCGAAGAAATAAGTTGTTATAATCACTAATATTAATTAACAATCAATTAAGAAAGTTAACAAAAAGATTTTAATTGACAAAATCCAGAAAAGCGCCGAAACATCGTCATTTCGATATGGAAAACCATAAAAAGCACGATGACAACCCCATTTGCAATTTTGCGTGCCCAACTTACTAATTTTGAAATGCAGACGATTTTAATTTTGGTAAACTTTTTATTTCAGAATCCTGATTTGAAATCTTGGGGAGAATTAGCAAACCAGAATGGATACCACAGAATAGATCCCAGCGCCAATCCAAAGAGCATTGGATACAGGGCCCGAGGTTAACCCTTGGCCCATTAGACTACACTTGACCAGGACGATTCATAGAAGATGGGATCGACGTTTTACACTTTTGTAGCGGTTTCCTGCAGCAGATCATGTGAGGCTGGAGCTCGAAGTACTGGACTACCTCGATCCACCCGGCCCGTTGAGGCATCCTCTACTCGAGGATCAGTACCCAGGCTCAATGTTGGAGCAGTACAAATACTTCCGATGGAGGGATGCCTCTTCAGACCGACTGCGACAACGGATCGCCGAAGACTATCTGAAAGACGTCCGAGAGAGAGCCATGGAAGAATGCATTATAGCTCTAACGAACAAAGAGTGGCCAGAATCGCGAGTTAGAGCTCGAATTATCACCGTCAGAAAAGTGGGACCCTTACCCGACGAATGGCAACCAGCTGCCGGGAGGATCACTTCCCAACGGCTGTTACACCAAATGCATCATCTCGGCATTTACGGTCGAAGTGCACGACAATCAAAATTGCTTGCAAAGTGGAAGCATCGTCGAGGGTAGCCCAGAAAGGGCCTCCCTCCAAACGCACGTGTCAAGAAGAATTTTTGTCGACGACACAAGAGTACCACTTCCAACCGGAAGTTGTATCACCGCGCCGCGTTTTGTTTAACCAACCGCCATGAAGTCCGTCACCCGAATACGACGACGACTTCCTAGATCGCCGAAATCTGCGAATGAAACCACAAAGTTCAAGGCGAGCCGAAGAAATCCGTTGCCAAGAGCAAATACGACAAAATTGGAAAAGCTATTATCGAGAAGCTCACCGCATCTAGAATCTCGACCGCGATACACTCCGTCGGAACGAGATCAAACTGAAGTCCTTCAGGTCCAATAAGATGGCCAGTCCCCATAAAACTGGTCGCAACAACTTGAAAACCTCGAAAACGACTTTGTTGGAAAATGCGCAAAAACCGGTATTTTCACCTCGCGTCCGCTCACTCATACTCGACCGGAACACTCGTCGGCTCTCGTCGCTCTTGAAATACACGTGACCTAGCGTCTCGGCATTCCCCTCGCACACACGACGTGAATCACTCGGAAAGTCGCCGAACTCGAAGCCCGGTGCACGCAATGCACAATAAAACGATTGAAACGACCCAAAAATATGAACTTACATTTATTTCAGTCAACATAAAAGTTTACACAGTATCTGGCTGTGTATGGCGCCATCTTGGCACCTAGAAAAACTGGCACCTCCACCTGGCTTGGTGGTAAAAGGTGAACTGACACCTGACTTGCATCAGATGACATCACAATGCATCAAAGTGATACAATTCGCCACCTGTTGCCAATTATACAATTATTTGATGATGTTTCATCTGCTACATCTAAATTTTTGCACAAGACACATCAAACCTATAAAAAAGGCAAACAATACACTCACTAACAATAATACATGTCACAATCAGGATTCAAACTCGACACAAATTGATAAATAATCTAGTGATTAATAACTAAACAAGTTATTATCACTTAATTGCTCAAAATCGGTTTTACAACTACTACTAAAGACAATTTAAGTCTTTATCAACTACAGTGTGCATTAATATGCATCCGCATTAACAATACACACGTCCAACAACTCGATAATAGAAAATTAAACTTAAAAGACAGATAATGTGTGGACCGAAAACTCCACCGGTGGAAGAGAACACTCCTCCCCAACAAAGTATTAGACGAGAAGAAAATCCTATCCAGCTCCGAGAGAATCGCCGTAGTGAGGAAATTATCCCCGCACCAGCGACAGCATCGTTGAATCCAACAACTGTAAATTTACAGAGGACTCTCAGCGATATGATGATAGAGTTGGCGAGAGAACTCGTCACCGATTTGGACCCAGTCCAAATTCGCTACATTGATTGGGCAAGAGCTGAATTGCGACGTCTGTCATTGGCGTTTTGTAATGACGACCATCGGGCTCACCCAATTAATATGGCGCATATGAATGCCAGTGTTCTTAGTGTGGCGGCAACACTACTGAGCCCATCAATTTTCCGTAATGCAACGAGTGCATTAGCCGCGTGGGTTTTGATCCAATTCGAAGGGATCCAAATTCTTCTATATCTCGAGGAAACATGGAATCGTATTGTACCAAATGCAGCCGAGCTTCGAGTGACGAACCCCCCATCAAGACCACCATCGAGTGGAGCAGTGGCTTCAGCTCCAGTACCAAAGGGAAAAGCCACAAGTACACCCGTACCAGTAACTCAAGTGCTCCCTCGACCGCTCGTGGAGACTCCACCAGCAATCATAACGCCACAGGTCCAACCTGTCCCAATGGAAATGGGAGAATCATCGAGTAGTAGGATTTCCTTAGCCAAAATTCTCTGACCGTATCGATTCGATCCGGTCAAAGGAATGTCGGGAGGAGTCGTTTTGGCTGCAAAGAAGAAAACACTCCCAGAAGTTTTGTCAGCAGCAGTAGAGAGCTAACTCCACCGCCGCCACCACCACCTTTGAATAAAATAATTCAACAGAAACCAAAAGGGGACATCTTCGGAGGAATTGGCCGCGACTATCCACATCTTTCGATGTCAACGAGACTCATGCCGCGTTAGCGGTCACTTTACATGTGGATGGAGAGAACTCTCATCCGAGGACCAGGAGGCGACAGTTTAATAAAGAATTACGTTTATTTTATATCGCTCGTATTATTATTCAATTCTCGTTAATCGCTATAAAAAGGTAAAAACAAAAGTTACGACACATCTAATAATATTTTAGTAAGTGAGGTCACAGCAAGCTATCTAACTTCTTATTTTATTCTTAGCAGATCTGTGGTCAATGAAAATTTGTTTTGACTTATCAACAAAAGCAAACCCAAAACCAGTTTGTTTGCTTGCTTGTCCTGTTGTGTCCCCAAAAGACACCTAGTATAAGTATCCAATAGTAATTAATTACATAATAATTAATTTAGAATTAGTGATAAAATAATACTTTTATTATTTATTGATTAACTCGAGAATTCAGAGAAACTGACCAGAATATAATTTAATGTTTAGACACTAGTTGAATAGGTGGCGCTTGTTGTGGAGTTGTGTACGTTAAACCAGTAAAGTCACCACTATCGCTAGATTAAGGGATTAAGATAAGATTAAGTTAAGTAAGTTGCTACAGAAGAAGTGGAGAGATTCTTATATCATTTTACATCGGATAACAACATACACTTACGTTTAACTACCAACTCCGCCAAATAGTAGGCTTAACACTAGTCTGTGAGTTCAGAATAGCCAACTAAACTAGCATACATACGAGAAAGATGACAAGTCTTAATGGTAATTATAATGTTAACATGTTTTCTTATTATTTAGTTTGTAATAAAGGCGAAACCTTTGGCGCAAAGGAAACTAACGCGTTGTGTGATAATGTAGTGATCAACACATTTCTAAATCAGCTCAGCAAATCATCGTATCGCTGTACAAAGTGTTCAAATAAATATTATCTTGATGTGTGATTCCTAAATCATCTAGACATAACTACGGCCGCAGTAAACTGTATCCAACTGCGTATAATGTTCAAAGAACCACGTAACCTCGGAGGAATGCACAATCAAATATTAGATTGTCAGATCAAATATTAGAATTAAACCTAGCATAAAATCTAACTTACATTGGTTACAACCAAATACAAATAAACCAAGTTATTCGAACATTGATTACAAAAATTAAATTACTTGTCCAATTATTCTTAGTTCTTTATTATATTTTCTTACTGGAACTTGGGGACGCAGCAGTCCTTATGCTCTGAATAGCACTGTGACGGGGGACTTGGGTATCGATATATCGGTGATATATCAATCAAAATTCGGCAACTTTACACAATACTACTGTCTAAAAACTATAGTACCAAGATAAAGCAGCAAATGAGTTTCCAACTTCTTTGATTACAACTTATTTTAGGTTACTTACTTTATTCCAAATAAACATATATCAATGCAAATTTAAATATTCATTATTCTACCTCGTGTTAGGCTTGCACGATGGTGAAATCCAAACGATCCAAATATTAACGATGTCTTACATTTTCGTCACAAATAATAATCCAACTTTTTAACAATGGATAGGCCTACATTGTATTCCTATCCATGTTGTTACCCAGGCATTAAACCTCGATCGAAGAAAAAGAGGTGCAAGTGGTCCATTGCACCATGCTTCGCCACATGGTGTTCAGAACCTTGCCAAGATGGGCCACTTCCCATATGGATCTTGGCACGCATCAAGCATGATGCGCCAGCATTTGATGACGAGCTCAGGCCCAGAAAAATAGTAAGAATATAACACAGGCATTATTACTTACCACACGCGGTCCCGATCTTGCATTGCATCTCCAAACTGACAGATACAGTATGGGAAGGAAGGTCCGGTCCAAATGTCCGGCTTCTCGCCCACCATCAGTTGATATCAGCAACCATCTAAGCGGGTACATGACTGATTTATTGACCTCATATTCGCTTCATTAAAACAGGCGCCAAGGCTTGAATTACTACAATGTAAAACAACCACAAGGCAAATAATCATAGGTCAGTATCAGTTCAGTATCAAATCCACAAAAAGCTCTGTTTCCTGTTTTGCATGGTCTTTTATACTTGACTAATCCTCTTATCTGTGATAATGACAAGATAAGTCGCTAGGGTGATGAGTCATAATTGGATGACCATCATGACATCATCATCCAGTATCAAGGATAATGATATATTATTCTTTAAATATATATTTATATTTCATCTCTGAATAATTACTAATACTTTGAGAATATTCACTCTATGATTTACATAGAGTTTATCTCTCTTCATTCAACACTTTATTGAAATAGGAATGGTCATTGGGGCAACCTTAGCACCCTCTATGGTCATTCCTTGACCGTGTGATGACACTCAACTCAATAATTGATAAGCAGACTTTATCAGTCTGTTTTGCAACTATTATGTTGTCATCTCTCTTCCTAACACTAAATAAACTAACTTTATTCAGTCATCCCTTGAATTTTATATGTAACTGTCTCTTTGGTACACCTAGTTACAGGTTACAGGTTACAGGTTACACAAAACTACGGGATTCGAGACCGTCACAGCACATTTCTAGTTTATTTATGAATATCATATTTACGGTGCTTTATGTTCTTGTTTTGGATGCATTCCTCTTCCCACCAAAAGTACACTTCATCATCAATGTAGAAAAAAGTATTTATCACTGTTAAAAATGGTCATGAAATAATAATTTTAATTAGTAATTACATTTCAACTTACAGAAACTTTTTGAGTTTTCTGCATTATAATAATATTCATATATTCCCTTCTTTTCATCTAAAGGTATGCCAATGTCATTTAAAACCTTGACTGTACTGAATATCAATTAAATATTTAAAGATAAAATTAGACAATTTATCACACTGCTATAGTTACCCATTCTCCTTCAAGTGTAGAAAGTTATGAAATTGGTCAAACTCATCAAAGAATGTGTCCCAAACTAGACATGTTATACCTGCCATTTTTTCTTTAGTCATTCCCATGTATATTCCATACCATCTGCCTTCATACTTGTCATAAAAAATAAAGTAATTCAAATAATTTTACTGGATTTATTTATTTTTTAAATTTATACTTGAGCTTTGTTTTTTCCCACTTTGATGCCTTCAATTAAGTTACAATGTCCAGCAGTTTCTTTTATTAGTGGTGTGAAATTAGCAAATGGTGCTTCAGGAATTTCTGCTTGAGCATTTGTGATAAGAATCAGACAAAAGAGACCAAGTGAAATCATATTTGCTAAATCTAGAATTTAAAAATACAAGTTATTGCAAACTGCACAGTAAAGTACTATAGTTTTAGAAACTAATTTAAAATCTAAATATTTGTTAAAAAACATAAAAAGTCATAAACTCAAAAAATTGTTTAATAAACTAGTTATGTTACTGTCCTGACCTAACCACTTGTCTCACCTTTTGTTGTACATAAACGTGATGGGTCAAAACCAGCCAAACTCCAATTTTTCCCGTCCAGTCTAATAATACTTAATACTTGTATAGGATATTTTAAATAAAAAAAAACAAGAAAAGAAAAGAAAAGTCAAAAGTCCATATTTAAAATCTTATTTAAATACAACAATCATCATTCAATGGTTTACTTGTGACGGTCCAAAATCGGAAACTACTTATTATTCTGCCACTAGATGGCGCCGACAGTTTGTCCGCGCCATATGCAAACTACAGCTATCAATTATTCTCACTTTTGGGTCTAATAAATAACTAAGAAAAGTTTGGCCAGTAAATAATTCATAAGAGAGTGTATGTTTATTGAATTATGATAAATAATAATAGTTCACATTATTATTTATACATTGGATGGAAATCACTTGTAAAAGTGATTATTATTTAGGGAAGGTGTTGTAAGGAATTCCTTGCAACCCTTAGTCCTTTCTTGCATATCGGGGTAATTGGTTGCACCTGCGACCTATTCCCTGGTGTGTGTAGATGACCCTTGACCCTGGTCAAGCAGAGTTCACTTGGACTCTGACAGGAAGTTGACCGATTGGCCCAACTCCCGGCGTGTCATAGTTAAGCTTATAGTGCCCGCCTGATGGTCATACTGATGTTCAATTGGACACAGGCTAACCACCAAGTGAGCGACCACTATAAAAGGGCTTGCAGAGCTCTATTTGGTTCCAGATAACCCTTAAAGATATATTGATATTATGTTCAGATTTACCTAGTTGACGTGGTTTCAGAACGCTTTTAAGACTTTCGAACCGGCAGGTGCAACAACCGTAAAGACCGTAGTGAGCCATAGCATTTATGTTATGAAGGCCTATGTACCGCGAATATACAAAAGTGATGATGACATGATGTTGTGACACATCGGAGAGTGGTGATTATTGATCTGGACATGCCAGTTATCGTGACCACTCTACTTTCGGTTGGATAATTATCTATTAACGTGTTAGTCGCGATGCGGAGCGCCGGACTATAAGGATGAAGGCCAAGTGGGTTGCTTGACCCACGCGACACCCCACTCAACTCTTGTTTACGGTATCTATGTTATCGTATTGTCTTGTTAGCGACACTCTGGTCAGATGGCCCGAGTATTGATCATCATCTGTCTGGGACACATTGTCATTCGGCAATGCCAGCCCAAACCTTGTGACGAATACAGCCAAAAGTCAACCGTTAGTCGGATCGACCTCCCACTCCAAATCCTGTTAGAACCACTTCAGACCAACCAGGAATGACAGATAAAGATCCAGACCTAGACATACTCCAGATTAACCCCGTACATTCATATTATTACACTCTGTTCGATAGTATATTATTCCTGGCTTTAGAATTGTATAAGTAATTGTTAGTCAGTGCTCTGTTAATAAATGCAGATTGTCATGTTTTGATAAGTTATGTGTATATTTTTCTCTCTGAGTTTCCGTACATTTTCACACACTGAGTTATCACTTCCACATCTCGTGTAGTAGTTAGTGATTTAGTCGGTATTTCGAGGTTATTACCGCTTGGTAATTTCCCCGAATATCGGATCGTCACACGTGGAGGTTCTACCGAGATGGGGTTGCGATTTTCATTGTGTGAAGATTGCGATTCGATCAGGTGTCTATTCATGTGGGTAGTACACTTTGTCTGTTGTGTAGACCTGTATCTTGTGATGCGTGATGTGGTCGAATGGCCACAAAATATCATCCCTGATATATAATATACTTTTATTATTCGGTCTATAACAACTTCTTATCCACTAGTCTATTCTGATAGGATTTAGGTTACGGCCGCTAACAAAATAGTGCCGTAATAGTTAGGGGCGGATGTGTGCGTAATTTCCGACGGGGTGGATAGATTTCTTCGGATGTCCCCTGCCCTATTGAGAAATAATTGCATATCTGCGGAAGTAAGTAGGGTATTCGGGTAACACCGAAAATTAGAATCTTGCATTTTCCAAAGTAACTTCATCAGACTTGAGTTGTACTCTACATTGGCCAATCTGAAACTTTTCTTTGGATGTGGAACGAGGTGCAATTTCGTTCTTAGCGAGTTGCACCATTCCATGTAGAGGCGCTAGTCGGGGGAGCTGTCGTTCCTCCTATCGGGCTGAAACAAGAAACTCTCTCTGAGCTGTGAACAGGATAATGCCGGCAAAAGAATCCCAACTGTTTCCATATTAAAAAGTATAAGTGTGAACCAGTAATTATTGTAGTATAAAATTCATGAAAGTTCAGGCGGACTTAGTGAATTTTTCCGGTTCTTGTGCTAAATGTACACAGGTTCGATTGGATCTTGTACGTTTCCTCGAAACGAAGAGTAAAAGCATTCTTGGTGTTTGTGGGTTTTATTAGTATTTCCGCGTGAACGTGGAGCTCGTATGGAACTCGATCACATCGTGGTAGGACCAATACATTTTCCAGTGTAGGGCTACAAGTGATTGATGGTGAGGTGTGTCTGTCTCTATTCTGCTTCGAGATTTGACGCAGAAGTAGAGTTAAAAGGCCCCGTCGCCAGTGTTCCGCGCACTAGTAAAACGAATG
>JH429787.1:2982-13057 GCA_000239455.1 Strigamia maritima
AATCATATAGATTCAACATTAATTCAGTACAGAGGCCCAGAATTAGCTCTTGCAGGAGCTTATATACTATGAAACCATGGGGTTCCTTGAGTTTCCCCAATCAGGGAGCCAGAATACTGATAAGCAGATTAGCTGATTTGCATATCAGTGAGTCATAATGAGTTGATCCAATCAAATCAACTCCTTGGTTAAAGTTAAGTGAACCCCATAGAATATCTAAAATATTCAAAAAGCACATGGTAATATTTAGGGTTAACTTTATTTATATTCATATTTTAAAGTATTCTTATCCCTAAATAGTCTTAAGTTTCTCAAACAAACATTTCACAACAATATTTATTATTGTTGAATACAATAAATCACTTTATCGATGATTTCTCGTAACTTTTTTCTGTAACAATGAACACACCTATTCATTGTATAATTTCTCTCTTATATTTATCAAAATATAGAGAGAATATTTTACCTAGATATTTTATCTTTTAATAAACATTTTATTTTCATAAAACTTAAATTTTCCTATTTTGAATCTGGCGCGATTTTAACAAATCGCGCCCTCTGGTGGCAACCTTACCAGTTACTACGGTATTGAACCGTCACAAAATTTGTGTGGTCTAAATTTGCGCGTGTTAAATCCGCGCGTTGCAAATTTGTGGGTTGCAAATTTACGCGGTCTCAAATTTGCGCACCGTAAAATAAATAAAAAAACTAAATTAAATTTGTCTCAATTCCGCGTGGTCTCAAATTTGCGCAAATTAAAACAAATGAAAAAATTAAATTAAATTTGTTTTAATTCCACGCGATCTCAAATTTGCGGAAAGTAAAAAATTTTATTAACAGGTAGAAAAAAAGAGAAGTAAAGTAATTGAGCTGGATTCACACTAGTTTCTTCTAAAACAAATAGATGTTACGATAACATCAGTTTTCGCTAATGTTAGCCACTCAACTCGCGAAGTATTCTGGTCACTAACACTGTTAGTGTTATGTGCCATCGGGCACATCACTGAGTTTGTCCCCACAAAACAGCCACTCTCTTCACGTATCGAACTCCAGAGTTTGTGCGAGAGTGTTAAAAAGGAGAAAAAGGTGTAAAAAGAATACCAAATTCCGCACAATAGATAGATAGAATTGAGTTTATAGACTTAGGCAAGCGGCGACTTAGGCCATACACGTATTTTAATGTGACATAAACTGACATACTAAATCTGACCAATCTGACCATTGATAAACACTACATTCGTTCATTCCATTGCAGAATGGAATGCAGCATTACATTATCAAAAAATTGGTCACAAACACAAAGACAAAAGCCACAGAAGGGAAAGAGGAGCAAAACAGAAGAAAATAGATAACCAGAGAACCCATTAGCATCATTGCAGCGGAAAAACAAAGTGCCACAGTATAGTAGCCAGGGGAGGCCACGAGGAGGCTGAGCTTGGAAGTTTTCTCTCCCCACTAATGGCGAAAATCTCTTTTAAACACAGACCAGCAACTCTATCCTATGGGTTAAAATATTTTATTTAATAATCTACACCAAGAAAATCAAATAAAAGGAAAACAATGTATATTTTGCGGCCTTGTACCGACAATAACATTGTAAAAAGGTTTATTATGCCTTGTTTCTCTGCGCGGATTTGAGACCGCGCTGATTTGGGACCATTTTAATTTTAATTTTATAATAAATTTTAATCAGCACGGATTTGGGACCATTTTAATTTCATAAAGGTGCATTTTCATTTGCGAGAGAATTTCTGGCGCCACAAAAAAAATCGCGCCAACAATCGCATCGCTCTAAAAATCAAGCTCTAGCTTGAGCATTTTCATTAGAGCTAAAAGAGCCACTTCTCGCTTTCAAAAATTTTGTAAAAATCAGTTGACATTTCATGAAATATACATTGGTGTGAAATGTTTAGCATCAAATATTGCTGAATTTATTATTTTTTGGCTTTTCTGGATGTGGATGGCATTGATTAATCAAGATTAAAAATTCAAGTGGAGGAAAAAAAATCAGCGCCATTTGCAATTGTGGGTGGAGCCTGTTCAAATGCCAAAACTGTTGGTTCAGATTGACACATGGCGCGATTTTAGGCGCGATTTTGTGAGCAAAGCTAAACTTGACAGAAGCTCGCGAGAAACAGAATCGCGCCAACAATCGCGCGCCTTTGCAAGTCTAGCTTGCATGAAAATGGACAAGCGTGCGATTTTTGTCGCGCGATTATTGAAAATTAGGCGCGAGAAATGGCATTTCTCGCAAATGAAAATGCACCTTTAGATGGTTTGTGCATGCCAATTATTGACACGAAATCATATTAAATACAAAATATAAAAAATATTTTGTTTCAAAACTCCTAATTTTTCCCTTCTCGAAACGACTTTTTTTAAAAGTTTCGTCGAATTAAAAACAAGAATTCAGAAATTAAATCTGCGCATGCGCTTAAATTTCGAAACAGTGGCATCCATCTTGGAAACCATAGACCTCCAAACAGAGGTTTTAGCAACTAAAACTTGCTAATTTTGTAGTTGGGACATCATTTACACATTCTAACATGATTCCATGAGAAATCAGCATGAAAAATAAGTACAAATTGCAAAAAAATGATGGCAAATCACGGGGGCACAGCAGCGAACATTGTGGCAGTGGAACACGCACCTACGTCGGCCACGATGTTCGCAGACGTACGTCAGATTAGTTTGTCATTATTTTTTACAATTTAAACTATTTTCTAGCTGGATTTTCATAGCCAAGATGGAATAGATTATTTCATTCAATGTTCCAAGCAGTTTGGAGCAATAAAAATCAGCTCAAAACACTATCCTAACATTAACTTGAATTTCTTTATTGTCGTTTATTTATTTAATTGTGGCGAAAACACAACGACGAAAAACTCGTAATTAAATTACGAGATTTCATAAATTACGAGAATTTTGATTTTACTTTTAATTATTGCTTCTCGTAATTATTATTTTACGTGGCGTGCGCAAACCACCTAATTTTTAATTTAATTTTTTAATTTTTAAATTCTGTGCGGATTTGGGACTGTGCGGATTTGAAACCTGACAAATTTCGCGCAATTTTGCACCGGGCTGATAATGTCAGCCGCTTAAAACTCTTTCTGGTGGTGCCATCTATTGTTAAAATGTTGAATTCTAAGCGCTATTTGGGAGGCCATTTGGGCCATACCTAACTACATCTACTAACTTGTATAAATGTTTTATTTGTTATACACTATTACCTCTTAACACAGCTCATCACCATGCTATATATTGTGCATGACTTGTCATTACAGCAACAATCCTGGCATTGTTTAAGGTGGTTTAGTTTGTGACGGTCCAAAATCGGAAACTACTTATTATTCTGCCACTAGATGGCGCTGACAAGTTGTCCGCGCCAAATTCAAACTACAGTTATCGATTATTCTCACTTTTGGGTTTAATAAGTAACCAAGAACAGTTTGACAAGTAAATAATTCATAACAGAGTGTATATTTATTGAGTTATGATAAATAATAATATTTCACATTATTATTTATACATTGGATGGAAATCACTTGTAAAAGTGATTATTATTTAGGGAAAGTATTGTAAGGAATTCCTTACAACACTTATTCTTTTCATGTGTATCTAGGTAATTGGTCGCACCTGCGACCTACTTCCTAGTTTGTGTAGCTGACCCTTGACCCTGGTCAAGCAGAGTTCACTTGGACTCTGGCAGGAAGTTGTACCAATTGGCCCAACTCCTGGCATGTCATAGTTAAGCTTATAGTGCCCGCCTCTGATGGTCATACTGATGTTCAATTGGACACAGGCTGACCACCAAGTGAGCGACCACTATAAAAGGGCTTGCAGAGCTCTATTTGGTTCCAGATAACCCTTAAAGATATATTGATATTATGTTCAGATTTACCTAGTTGACGTGGTTTCAGAACGCTTTTAAGACTCTCGAACCGGCAGGTGCAACAACCGTAAAGACCGTAGTGAGCCATAGCATTTATGTTATGAAGGCCTATGTACCGCGAATATACAAAAGTGATGATGACATGATGTTGTGACACATCGGAGAGTGGTGATTATTGATCTGGACGTGCCAGTTATCGTGACCGCTCTATTTTGGGTTGGATAATTATCTATTAACGTGTTAGTCGCGATGCGGAGCGCCGGACTATAAAGATGAAGGCCAAGTGGATTACTTGACCCACGCGACACCCCACTCAACTCTTGTTTACGGTATCTGTTATCGTATTGTCTTGTTAGCGACACTCTGGTCAAATGGCCCGAGTATCGATCATCATCTGTCTGGGACGCATTGTCATTCGGCGATGTCAGCCCAAACCTTGTGACGAATACAGCCAAAAGTCAACCGTCAGTCGGATCGATCTCCCACCCCAAATCCTGTTAGAACCACTTCAGACCAACCAGGAATGAGAGATAGAGTTCCAGACCTAGACATACTCCAGATTACCCTCGTACATTTATATTATTACACTCTGTTCGATAGTATATTATTCCTGGCTTTAGATTTGTATAAGTAATTGTTAGTCAGTGCTCTGTTAATAAATGCAGATTGTTATGTTTTGATAAGTTATGTGTATATTTTCCCTCTGAGTTTCCATACAATTTTCACACACTGGGTTATCACTTCCGTATCTCGCGTAGTTGGTAGTGATTTAGTCGGTATTTCGAGGTTATTATCACTTGGTAATTTCCCCGAATATCGGATCGTCACACGTTGCAGACATTTTAAAAATGCTGAATTCTTTTTTATTTTCTTTCTGGTTTTAACTTACTTTTACAGTATATTAACTCAATAAAATCTGAGTATGTCGTCACGACCCTTTCAAAGTAAAGCTAGCTTCACATTTGTGTTCACACTGGCAGTGATAGTAGAGAAGTAGCAGCAGCGTGGTGCATTGTGGGACAAAAGTAGGCCAAAAGTAAAGTAAACACATTCACACTGTTCACACATGAAGTAGCAGTAGATAAAGTAAAGAAATAGCCAATAACAGCCAACAACAGGAAGACCGAAGAGCCAATGAGAGGACTTAATACATTATCAATATAACAAAAACATAAACAACAAAAATGGCGGATGAACTAGAGACAATTGTTGGAAAAAATTATCCCGCAAGTTTTTCCATTTCTGTTGGAGTTCAGCAGCTGTAATCATATAAATAGATTAAATAGATTGAATCATCAGATTGAATAAAGAAAGATTGTGAAAATTTAAAAATATTTTAAATGAATTATAAATTAAATAAATTTTATTTGGATTTTATTTAGATAAAATTATTTGCACAAACATGTAAACATGCACCATGCTCATGTGCTCACTAATTTTACTAATATAATTATTATTACTCACCAGATATTTTTAAATCCTTTGCTGTATGTGTCCAAATATTGTCCTTTGTTCTGGTTTTTTTATAATTAGGCAGCATATTGTTGTATAATAATGGAAATCATTTCAATGTCAGTGGCTATTTGCAAAAATGTGGTTGTCATGTGACAAGATTTGTTGTCAGTAGAAAAGCTCTACTGCTACTTTCTTACTTGATATTGTGTTTGATCACTACTTTACTTTACTTTACTTCTCTCTGCTGCTACATTTGGTCTACTTTTGTCCCATAATGCATCAGCTGCTGCTACTTCTCTACTATCACTGCCAGTGTGAACACAAATGTGAAGCTAGCTTTACTTGATTTTGTGCTTGCTCACTACTTTTCTTTACTTTACTTTTCTCTGCTGCTACTTTTGGTCTACTTTCGTCCCACAATGCACCACGCTGCTACTACTTCTCTACTGTTACTGCCAGTGTGAACCTAGCTTTACAGGAGCTGAAAAGAATAGTTCTACTCTTTGTAAACATACTTATTATAATGAAAACAACACGAGAACACATTGAAATAATATTGAAAAATCAATGGCTATAATGTTCTCATAACATTCATACTTGATGAAAAACAAAAGCCCAGACTCCATTGGAGCCCGAGCCGGGACTTGAACCCAAATCCCCCAATTGCTGGTTGGGTGCTTTACCATTAAGCTACTTGGGTGCTTTACCATTAAGCTACTTGGAACTCCAACAGAATCTGAGACTGAATGTTATATATTCACCACTTCTCCACCTCATTCACCACTTGATATCAAGTGGTAAGTGATGTCAATCAAGGATAAAAATAGTATATTCCCAATTATGAATACTCATATGTAAAATATTTATACTCCAACTTGTCTCTCTTTTATTTTATGGAGTAGACATACTCACACTTAGAATGGTTATACTCCTACTTGTCTATTCTTTTATTTTATGGAGTAGGGATACTCACACTTGGAATGGTTATACTTCTACTTGTCTACTCTCTGATTTGATGGAGAAGGAATACACCTATGTGGAATGGTTATACTCCTACTTGTCTATTCTTTTATTTTATGGAGTAGGGATACGCACACTTGGAATGGTTATACTTCTACTTGTCTACTCTCTGATTTGATGGAGAAGGAATACACCTACGTGGAATGGGTATACTCTTAATTGTCTACTCTCTTAGTTGATAGAGTAGGAATACTGAAATATGGAATAGTTACACTCTGACTTGAAGTAAAGCAATGTCATACTACCTGATGGTGTTAATTAGCCACTTGTTGAAGTAAATTTTTTCTCTCTCTTGTAGTAGTTTTGTTTCATTTACTATTTTACGTACTAATATGCTTCCAAACACAAAAATTGGAGTAAAATGTCCTCTTTTTTTCTATGAGTGTAGTTATCACCAACTCATAAAACCTTGGTTGAAGAAAAGAGGTGCAAATGGTTTTGCCATTAGCACATGGCGTTCATGAACCTGAGCGGCAGTGAAGCCACAATTCCGCACATTGCACGGTGCGTTAAGCTGATGACTGGCTAGGGCCATGAGACTGGAGAAAATAACATAGACATTATTTACTCACCAAATTCGGTCCCAGTCCAGCATTACACATATCTACACCTAGGTCAGTGCGGGAACAAAGTTGCCGCCTGGATCTTCATCGCCCAACGGTCACTCGATATCGGTAACCAATCGGATATAAACATGGATAGACTACCGGCTTATTGGCCTCATATTTGCCTCAGTAAAATTAAAGCGCCAAGGCTTAATAATTACAATGTAAATTAAGTACAAGGCAAATAATCATAGGTCAGTATCAGTATCAATGTCAAATCCCCAAGAAGCTTCACTTCCTGTTTTACCTGGTCTTTTATACTGCACTAATCCTTTTATCAGTAATAAGGGGATTATGACCGGATACACTGGGGGATAGGGAATGAGTAATGATGGGCGACCAACATGACATTATCTCTGAGCATCGAGGATAATGTTTTAACTTTTACTATCCATTATTGAAATATCTCCTTATTAAAGACATTATCGATATAGGAATGGTCATTCCCTCTTTGGTCATTCTTTGACCGTCTACAGATACTCATACAATAGTTGATAACCAGAACTAATTGGTCTGGTTAACTACTATTAAGTTCTTATCTCTCTTCCAAATACTAAATAAACTCACTTTATTCAGTTATCTGTTTAATCTCATATTAAACTGTCACTTTGGCATCTTTAGTGTACCATAGTTAAAGTTATATAAAACTACGAGATTTGAGAGCGTCACAAAGTCACTGGAATGAAAGAGGAATGCTGCAGAAGTCGCTAGACAGAAAGGACAGAAGACACCATAAATTGTAAGACGGTGCCACATAAGTATGCTTATCCAAGGTCAGTACCGGACAAATTATTTTATTCTTTGCAAATTATTCTATTTATAGTTGATATATACGTAGAGAGAAAAGTAGACAAACTCTTTAGTTCAATTGTTGCTCCTGGTGGTGCCACCGCTGCTAGTTTGTCTCCCGTTACACGAGAGTGAAAAGCAAGTAAAACTTACAAAAATATCTTGTTAGTTAATAATGGTTGCAATTTTTTAGTGGTGACCTCAACAGGGGTGAGGAGGCAGAACCCGACTCCTAAAATCCATTTGACAAAAATTATTTCATCAAGAAAGTTAATTATTTTTTCTTTTCAATCAAGTACTGGTAAGTAGTTAAGTGCGTGCTAGATGTAGGCAGTTCTAGAAACAGAAACAAAAAAATTGTCTATAAATATTTTAAAACTTAATGAGAAATACAAAAATCAATCATAAAGTATAAGTGTTGCTGAGCGAAAAATAAATTAAGGTAAAAAAAGTCATAGAGTTTTGACATCAAGCCGTTTGCAGTTCTTTTCTCACTCGCAAAGTAAAGTAAAACTTTTAATATCTTCTTACAGGATGAGAATAACTAGGCAAAGATTAAGGAAATTAAATCTGACAATTCAAAAATTAAAGCAAGAAGATGCAAACAAACTGAGATGCAATATAACTGGTCTAGATAATTTTGTAAATAACAGAAGTTGGAAGAAACATCATGTCTTTTGGTTGCTTTTGTTCTTATTTTGCATGTGCATGAACACTTATCAGACACATGATAGAATAATGCATTACTTAAGTTATCCTACAAATGTTGATGTAACGACCAAATCGGAAGATATCATTTTGCCAGACTTGATGATCTGTAGGACCAATACAAAAGCAACAAAAAAGCTTTGGAATAAAACAATAACAAAAGAAAGCGCCTTAAATATGATTAGAGCTTTAATGCAGAATCCAATCCATGATATGAATAAAATATGGAAAGCAAGCAATATGTCCAAAGAGATAACTAGCATAAGAATGAAGGTAATAATAAACATACTGTCTATTTCCCCGAATGGGCTCGTAGCTATAATTTCTATTTCCAGTCCACTTTACCTAGTAAGATGAGGTCAGCCCGCCGCAGGCGTTAGGCTAAGTCATGAGAATGGTGAACTGGAATTTGAAATTCGTTCGGGGAAATAGCCTACCTTCGTCCCCCGAACATATAGCCGTGGCGTTATAATCGAATTTTATGAATTACCAGTTTAGTTTTGAATTCAAAACTAAACTGGTAAATTTGAAAATTCGAACATAACACCATGGCGTTATATGCGGGGGAAGACGGTAGGCCAATAATAAATGTTAAGAATATTAAAAAAAGTGTATAATTTATGTTACTTTCTTGTTTAGGATTATTCAAATAAAACTGTTGCACAAACTGAATATGACACCGTATTCGGAATGTGCTCGGCATTTCAATTTAGTAAATATACTCAGTAGAAATTATGATAAATGAATAATAAAATTTTGATCACATGATTATTTATAGAAAAGCAGTCTAGTAAATCATTTGTTGCTAAATTACTGACAGTTAATATTGAAACAATTGTGTATCCCAATTATGGCCAAATTCCATATGATGTAAGCAGTACAATATATGAATACTACCAAATTACATTATAAGGTATACTAATGAAAACTCATTTTTTCCCTATTTTTTTACTTAGTTTATATTATCATTAAATGATTTTGGAAAACATTATTTCAAAACAAGGATGTATAGTGGGTCAAAAGTTACTATCAACTTGGAATTTAGTAAAGTAAATTTTGAAGCTATCAGCAAATTTAAAATAAATGTTTTATTTCCTTTCAAAATCTATTTTATATTTTAGTTCATTCTTGTAAATTCATCTAAACATGAATGTTCCAGTGAAAAGCAATACAGAGATTGTTACGGCAGATGCTTGGAGAAATTATTTCTAAACAATTTAACGTGCAGGTAATAATCCTTGAGCTGTAGGAACTATGTTCTCACTTGTTTCATGCTAGGTGCAACGCAGAGAAAAAGGACGCAAAGCAAGCTGGTTGCAGCTTGCGACCACAAAATTGTGTACAGTGGCGTAACTAGGTGGGGGCAGGGGGGACAGTTGTCACCGGGCGCTGGATGTTAGGGGCGTCAAAATTGAGTTTAAGTGTGCAAAACAATGTCCCAAGCCAAGCCTCAGACTAAGATTTGCATGACGAGCGCGACCCACCAGCAACAAACAGATACAGACTTCGGAATCAAGCAACCCCCTCTTGGCGCCCCCCCAATTTTTTTTTAATTTTGTAAAAAAATTTTTTTTAATTTTTGTTAAAATTTTTTTATTTATTT
>AFFK01013270.1:0-16866 GCA_000239455.1 Strigamia maritima
ACATGACAAGTCATTATTTATTCCAAAGTGGAATAAGATAAGAAAAACATGAATAAAGTTATACATTTGACAGGATATAATAAAATATTATATCTGCAGAAATAGGCCTAAATAGTTATATAATACTAGTTTGACCACGTGGTCAACAAGCCTCGAATGTCCCTCCTATGTGGGGCATTCGGATTCTAACAATGTCAAATTAACTTATCAAAAGAATCCAAGGTTTGCAGATGTGCAATCGGGTTGCATCTCAGTTCGAATTAAACGGTTTCGTCACTTCAATCAGTCAAATATCGAATCTAAATCGAGGGAATCTGGAAGAAATAATTAGCAGGATGAATCATTCCGGGCTGAACACGAGCAGCCGTCAGTCCACGAGCTGACACCGAGACACGGGCTCAGTACAGGAAATGCACAACACCACTGCCCATTAAGTAGAAGCAGTGGGGGAGAAGAGACAATAAAAGTATTAGTTTCTTCGACCACACAGATAGCCAACATTCAGTCGACCAGGCATGACACGAGCACGCCGACTGACACGAGCAGTCCATCGGAACACGAGCCGATAAGGTATGACACGAGCATACAAGTGGACACGGGCCACTACCTGGACCACGAGCCAAGCAAGGACAAAGGACAAACATAAAGGGTGGATACAAAAGTATCAATGTATCCACCAAGACAAATAATAACAAAACATATCCGAAGATATAAAAATGACATAGTCAAGTAAAGATTGGGTGCATAAGCGAGATATTAAGCTCTTGTCAGAGCTTATATACCCCTCTAATCTACTGATTAGGGGATTAGTCAAATGGACCAATCATAAGCAATCATGATTGCATTACATGACACCTGGTGTTCAGGTATCAACACTTTGATATTTAATTAGCGCCACCTGTCCACAGGTGTAAATATCTTTAAATGTCATGTAATATCACCTGTATTTAGGTGATTGTACTATCGGCAACTTCTTTCAGTTGCCATGACATTTCAACAATCGATATTGTCGACATAGATGAAGAGTCCTCATTATATTAATGTCGCGATGCAGGGAAGCATCGCCAAATGTTAGTGTAAACATCATTCAATTTGTGTATTCTTTATTCTGGATAAAATACAAGATTACGGTCAATTTTGGACCGTCACAACTATAGCATCTATGGCAACACATCACATGACACATATTGTAAGAAATAGAACTTTTACAATTGTACTTAAAAAAAAAGGATGTTTGCTTAAGCAGACATCCTAATCAAGAATTATGAAATAAAATATGTTTATTTCAAAGTGACAACTGCCTCCTAAAGATCTACCATATGCCTACTTTATTCTCAACATACAGATTCGAAAAATAGGTAAAAACATTAAAGTAATGACAGCAGGAAACAAAATCGACCCAGTTGGGACGATACAATTACCAATTAGATGGTCACACGGAATTACTGAACATCAATTCATTATTATTCCCACCCCAACACCTGTATGTTTACTAGGAGTCGATTTTATGCGAAAAGTAAAAATACAACCAAATCCTATAACTGGATCATGGAATTTCGTAACAGGACTAGAAAAAGTACCACCTTACATTTCACAAAATATACTAGATCGGATAAAAGCAAAAGAAGAATTGCATAGTGTATATAAGACAAATTTTATGAAAGAAACAAACTTTCAAGAATTCGAAGCAAAATTAAAAAATGAGAACATCATTTCGACGTTAGTAGAAGATGCTTGCCTAGAATTAAGCGAAGCAATAGTACTGCAGAAAATCTTTGAAAAGCATGAAAAAATATTATCCAAACAACCAGGAAGGCATAAAACTGTCCAGCACTCCATTCACTTAAAAACGGACAAATCCATTAAAGTGCCATGGAAATCAACAAAGCCTCAAAAGAGAGAACTTATGCGAAAATTGTGTCAAGACTTACTTGATTATTACAGGAACATGAAATAGACGGAAAGAAACGGGAAATATCCTGTTTTTTATCAGTAGGAAACTACAAGCCGCAGAAAAGAATTACAGTGTAACTGAACTAGAATGTCTAGCGGTAGTGTGGGCAATTCGAAAATTCAAGCCATACTTGGAATTTACGAGATTTATCGTACAATCAGATCACCAAGCCTTGAAATGGTTGTGACGGTCTCGAACCATAGTTATGGCAAGGAATTGCCACTAGAGCGCGCTATGCGTCTTTAGCGGCATATTCAAACTATAACATTAAATATAAATGAGTGGATAATAAAAATCGCACTTATTTGTGTCCAATACCAAAGTAATGGCCAATAAATATATAATTTATGTATTGTATTGACCATTCGCCCCAATCCACATGGGAATGTTGGATGATACCGGAAGTGGTCATTACATCATCCATTGGCCGACATCATCCATTGGCCGACATCATCCATTGGCCGACATCATCCATTGGCCGACATCATCCATTGGCCGACATCATCCATTGGCCACTCTGTTATCTACACATTCCTTAGGGATTAGTGGGAGATTAGCAGAGTATATAAGCTCATGTAAAACAGGAAGTAGTGTGAAATACTGAACTGAAACCCTGACTTGTTTGATCTGTGATATTGTTTGCCTGTGATTATTTGCCTAGATGGTATGTGTTTTTATATTGAGTGTATATATTGATATTTGAAGTGTAGTGTAACATATCCCTAGCATTTTATGGGTTGCGTGTTACTAACCATACTTTATAGTGTCTTACATGTATATAGTCGATGTATTGCACGTCCCTGTGGCGCCTGTGCTTGTGTTACTCTGTAACACCTTTTAATAGGTAAATATGAGGCGAGCATGCGGTCAAAATGACTATACTTCCCACATAGTGTTGGAACATTATGAGTTCAGCTTTTTTTGGCCGCCGATGTCTGGATCGATCGAGAATCGCATGGGCCATACGGCTTCAGGGAGCGACTGCGACACGGCCTTTGATCGATGACCGATCCTGAAGTGACGCGACATTGGACCGGGGCTGCGGTGAGTAACTCTCTTGTTAATTTCCCAATTTCTGGCCCTGGGCCCTTAATGTAGAAATAACGCATGGTGTAAAACGCGGAATGTGGGTCAAACCACTTAGGTCGACACGTGGCTGTGGCTTGACCATTTACACCTCTTTTTCTTCCCCTAACATTTTATTTCAGTTGTGTTGATTGCATTATACTTTCCTGTATAGATACAATCAATCTATCTTGTTCCTTTGGTTGTGGCAACTTTAAGTCGACCATATCCCTCAGGATCGCCAAGATATCGCCATTGTGTTAAGCCTAAGCACATGGAACCAAATAGGCCTAAGATATGTAAATCGATCAGATTTGCATATCTTAGTATTTAATAATTGTAAGTGTAAATAAATTCTATTAATAAATTAAACTATATTTGCATAATTTATTCTCGGTACTTTTGTGTTTGTATCGTGTTTTATGCATAGTGGGTCGGATGATATTATTGCAATATCGATTCCACATTGCCACATGGTTAATGGCGCTGGAAGAACCAGCAGGAACATTAGCCAGATGGCAATTAGAATTAATGGCTGGCAATTTCGATATAGAATACCGACAGGGAAAATTCAATGTAGTAGCAGACGCTTTATCAAGGGCGCCAATAAGCGAACCTGAAGGGAGGGACGACTATAAAGAAGACGACTCAAGATTATTGTATTGTCCAGCACCCTACAGAAAATGAAATGAAAACTAAATGAATTACCGGCAAGTTAGAAATTTGTGAAGAAGATAAAAATCATATTTTATACTGGACAAATAAACTCGAAGCAATAAAAAATCAAAGAAAATGGGAAAAACCCATAAAAGAATTTATTCAACAAACAACAGATGCACTATTACAAGCATTTGTTACGTCAGTAACAAAAAAACTCGACTGCGTGCCACCAACTCGTGATGAAATAATTACAGCCCAAAAATGCGATGAATATTGTCATAGAGTAAGAAATTACCTCGAATCAGGAATCTTTCCTAAAGATGTAACAGATAACAATCAAAAGGACAATTCATACGACACACATCAGCATTTATAATTTGAAGAAGGATTGTTGGTTAAACACCAACCCACATTTCAAGACGAACTTGACGAGAGTAACCGAGCTTTAAAAGAGGTCATACCATTTGAATTAAGACATAAAATATTATGGTTAATCCATGGACACCCACTTGCAAGAGTAGTAAGAACTCTGTATCGGGCTAAGCAAACATACTTTTGGCCAAATATGAAGAGATGTCATTAGATTCGTACGACACTGTGCTTGTAAGCCACGACAGAAGACACATGTCGAAACTACACATTTAGGACCTTACGCACCTTTTGACTGCTTATCAATTGACCTAACAGGTCCTAAACCAACTACGCAACGAGGAAACCAATACATTTTAGTAATTATGGATGTTGCAACTAGATGGCCGGAATTATATCCAATGGGACACCCAACCGCGACAAAAATCGTAAAATGTGTATACAATGTAGCACTCAGATATGGATTCCCAAGAAAAATAATTTCTGATAATGGCCCACAATTTAGAGCAGCAATCTACAATAAATTTTGTGCAAAATTCAAGATTCACCCATCTAAAACATCAACCTACCACCCACAGGCAAACCCTGTAGAACGATTAAATCGTGACATAAAATATATCCTATCCATATTTACAGATATTCACAGCAAATGGGATGGATTTCTTCGAGAAATAGCTTTTAGCTTAAGAACTACAATTTCTAGAGGACTAGATTTCTCACCTGCATACTTAAACTATGGGAGAGAACTAAGGGTACCATGGGATCCAAGATTACCCGAATCTATAATGGTAGTAGACCCAGAAAACCCACACATCTACATACAAAACCTAGAAAGAATCATTTCAGATACTTATAACCACATGATGGCACATGTATTTGATCTACGAGAGCGAGTGAAAAAACATCACACTTTAGAGAAATTCACCAATTTTAAGAAAAACGACTTAGTATGGCGAGATTCTCACGTATTGTCAAATAAAAGCAAAGGTATCACCGACAAACTAACAGACAAACGGACTGGACCGTATGTAATAACCGAGTGTCATGGAGGAAACTCATTTCAATTGAAAAAACTTGAAGATAATGTCACGATAAAATCGGTAAACACTTGCGAGCTTCATCCTTATTTTCCAAAATTTGAACAGGAGATTTGCTCAAAAAACCAAGAAGAACCTAAAAAAGACAGTAGATTTGTTGGTTAAGACAATTGTCAATAATAGTAACTTAGTAACGAGATGTATGATTGTAGACAAATAAACAGAATGAATGTAAATATGACATGAGGAAGCCAAGTTTGATTCCTTATCTCTACATAGGTTATGGACCCAGTCACATTTAAATCAAAATTAAAATGGGATCATAGACCATTTGAAAAGGAGAGTAAATGAAGACGATCAGAAATTACTGTTAAATTGGCTGAGTACAAAAAGGAATATTTTGAATACAAGATAAGAATTGAATCGTCTGGAATCAAGATGGCTGCCAGGTTGGAACAAATGATTATGCCTGTTGATAAGTTGAATGGCAAGAATTATGCACCATGGGCATTTAGGATGAAGATTATGTTGCAGTCACGGTCATTATGAGCGCAAAGTAATATGCCTGTCAAAGGTGAAAATGAATTGGAAGCCATGTTTAAGCCTGGATTGGAAAAATGGCTGAAGGATGACGTGGATGCATTAAATATTATTCTAATGGCAATTGACTTGATCCAGCTACAACATCTAATGAATTGTGAGACATCAAAGGAAGCTTGGGACGCTTTGAAAGCTGAAAATCAAGGTGTAGTAACTGAATTAAAAGTACAGAAGAGAATTGAATTGGGCCGTATTCAGATGAAACCAATGGAAACCATTTCATCTTATTTGGATCAAGCAATCATCATTAGTCAAAAGTTGCAGACCTTAAATGAAAAAATAGATGAGGCTGAAATATGTGGACATATTTTGCGTGGATTGACAGATGAATATCGTGGTGTCGTTAGAAGTTGTGATGTCGCAGGCAGTATTAATTTGAATTTGCAAATTTTAAGACAGGCCTTACTAGCTGAAGAGACCCGCAGAAGGACCACAACAATGTCGAGTGATGTTAAAATTGAAAGCGCACATTGGATGAGAGGAAATCGCTTTAATCGAGGGCAATTTGTTGGTAGACAGTCCAGACCAACACATGGTCGCATCTTTAGTTGTTGGAACTGTGGCAGATTGGGTCATCGATCATTTGAGTGTCATCAGCCTAGGGGACAGCAACAAGGTTCGGTCAGATCCAGAGGATTTTTCGAGGCAGAACACCCCGAGCCCATACAGCACGTGGCGTTATTCCTATATAGGATGGAAGTAAAAATGTAGATCCCGGATTGCCAGATTTTGTGTTGTCTGTCGTACATAAGGATATGACAAACAACGATATGGATGACACAAGCCAGAATTTAATGAATTCGAAATACATTTGGTACTTGGATTCTGAAGCTACCAATCACATGACCAGTAATCGAGAATTATTTACAAGTTAGAATGATAAGGTTAAGAAGATGGTGACTTTGGCCGATGGTAGGACAGTGGAATCAGTTGGAAGAGGAATTATATGATTACAAATTGGAGTCAGCAACAATATAGAAAACCTTAGATTTGAGCGATGTTAGCCATGTCCCTTCATTGAAAGGAAATTTAATGTCAGTAAGCAGGATTGTCGGATTAGGTTTCAAGGTTTTATTTACCAAACGAGGCTGTATTGTGGAAACAAAAGACGGAATAAAGGTCATTCAAGCTTATGCGTATGGTGGTCTGTTTTGTTTCGAATCTGACGGCCAAATACCTTTAGTTACACGGTTTTCAACTCAAGCTACGCTATCTAGTATGATTAAATGGCATAGGAGGCTCGCACATTTAAATTTTCGGGCCCTGAATGAATTAAGGACAAAAAATATGGTTGTCGGATTGGAATGGAAGAAGAGTGAAATACCAAAGATATGCAATGAATGCATTATGGGAAAGCAGACACGTCTTCCATTTAGACCAATTACATGATTATTTGCGAAAAAAGCTTTAGAGATGTTGCACATAGATTTATGTGGACCTTTGCCATATGCATCGAATTTAGGAATGAGATATATTTTTATGATAGTTGACGACTACTCCCGAGCAATATTTATCAGATTTTTAAGGAAAAAATCACAAACTTCACAATTATTTGAGCAATTTCTTTTTGGATGGTGAGCATAAATACAACAGTAAAGTGAAGCGAATAAGATCCGATAACGGAACTGAATTTGTCAATCATATTTTTGAAGATTTGCTACACAAGAGAGGAATAGAACATCAACGAACAACTCCTTACACACCTGAATCTAATGGAGTTGCTGAAAGGTCAAATCGTAAAGTTTTGGATCGAGCACGGACTTTATTGCTAGATTCAAAGTTACCTATCGGTTTTTGGGAAGATGCCATCAGTGTAGCAGCATATTGTTGTAATAGATCATCTGTTAAATGTTTTAAGAATATGACGCCAATAGAAAGATTAACTGGACATAAACCAAATTTGAATGGATTACGTTTAAAACATATGGATGTGAAATCTGCCTACCTACATGCGAAATTGGAGGAAAAGTTTTATGAAGTCACCACTTGGATTTAAAGACCCGGAAGGTCGTGTATGCTTGCTTGGCAAAGCAATTTATGGATTGCCGCAAGCCGGGCATGCATGGCATCAAACTTTAGACCAAACTTTAACTGAAGTTGGTTTTCGAAAAGTTACTGTGGAACAGTGTGTATATATTTACAAGAGAGAAAGATCAATAATAATTATTGGAGTATATGTTGATGACTTGTTAATAGCAGATAATGATAATAAACTATTAGAAAAACTAATGTCAGAAGTAAGAAAAAAGATTGAGGTAATTGATCTTGGACAAGTAAAGAATTTATTGGGTATTCATATCGAGCAGGATTTAAACCATGCCACAGTAACGATTGATCAACAGAAATACATCTTGGAATTATTAAAGAGATTTGGATTAGAAGAGGTGCGTGATGTAAAGATTCCAATGGATGTTTCACAGATGCTAGAAGCACCAGAGTATCCAGTGGGACCTATAGCGGACAATGTACCATATCGAGAGATAGTTGGAGCGCTATTATATTTAGCACAAGGAACTCGACCAGGTATCGCATATCCCGTATCTGTTCTCTCTCGACATTTACAAGAACCTCATCAAGCTCACTGGATTGCAGCGAAACGTGTGTTGTGATATTTAAAACACACGAAAAATTACAAGATTGTTTATCATCGGTCAGAAGCGAGGCTGATTGGATATGCTGATGCATCATGGAACTCTAAAAGCCAGGATGCAAGATCCATAGCTGGATTTGTTACAATGTTGGCAGGGTCTGTGGTGACATGGCAGTCCAAGAAGCAAGGTCTCGTTGCTATGTCAACATGTGAAGCGGAGTTTGTAGCATTAGTGGAGTTGGCAAAGGAGGTGAAATGGATTAACTCCTTAATACAAGATCTTGATTTGGATGAAGCAAGTGAAGAGACAACAGTTCTGTATTGTGACAACCAGGCAGCAATAAAATTGACTAAGAATCCTCAGTACCATGGTCGTACCAAACACTTTGATAGACGTATTTTGTTTTTAAGAGAAGATGTTAAAAATAAGATCTATGATATTCAATTTGTGTCAACAAATGATGTTAGCAGATATGTTAACTAAACCACTTTCTGAAATTAAGTTGAAACGAGCATGTAACGAAATAGGCATGATTAATGTAAATTGAAATTAAGCATTGTATGTATAATTAGATTTGAAATATTTGATTCATGTAAATATCCAAATTGGGAGAGAATGTTGGTTAAGACAATTGTCAATAATAGTAACTTAGTAACGAGATGTATGATTGTAGACAAATAAACATAATGAATGTAAATATGACATGAGGAAGCCAAGTTTGATTCTTTACCTCTACAAGATTAATAAATACAATTTATCAAAAACCAAAAATATCAGATACTACTGAAAAACAGACACGTCCCGCTCCAACAATCAAAATCCAGAAAAAACCCTTTCAAAAAGCAGAAGAAATCCGAATTTCGCCATCTGTTGTCGAATTTAAGGGGGGAAGAGGTTGGCGTATGCGCACAAAAAATAATGATACACAAAATAATAAAACGGAATTAAATCCGAAAATAGTGTCAAAATATAGATTAAGATCCAAAACCAACACAAACCCACATCCATTAAAAGACAAGTATAAGTGTTTCAATCGTCAAGTAAATAAATACAAACACACGACAATACACAACCCTTTCTAATAAGGATACCACCTGGTGATAAAAACAAAAAGACAACAATGGAAAAATATCACAAGGGTCAATAACCAATCACAAACACCCACACAATTAAAAAATAGGGTAAACTGAAACGTGATACTTCGAGAAAGTTCGAGACAAACTGGTCACTCGTCATCCGAGAAGCGAAGGAAAGACAACGCAAAGTTTTTTTTAAACCAGAAAAAGTTTTTATCAAAGAAGCTCGCAACATGGACAATAACGATAGACCGAAAATCACCAAGAAGAATGACAAACCTTCCTTCGTTGGACGGAATGCCCCGACTCGAATTGTAAGTTAAAACTTAAGAAAATGTGATATTATCACGCTTATTTATAAAAAACGGTAAAACCGTGAAAAAGAGGTAAAAACCTCTCAAAAATATAAATGACCTTAGTAGCTATAACAAAGAGAATAATATTCCACATAGTTTAACACAAAAAAGTTAAAATTTATTAGTGAAATTAGTACGAAAAACGAGTCACTCTCGATTTAGCAAAGCACGTTGAAAATAGAACAAATTAGGACTACGATTAATTAAATTAATAAGTCAACTCAACTATGTTAATTGTTAAGATTATTAAATAAAACAATAATGAGATAAATTAATTGTTAGAAAATATGCACAATTGTGAATTTCCAAAAAAAAAAGAGTAAAATACACTCTCGATTTATCGAAACATGATGAACTAATAAAATAGGCCCAACTCGTGGAAAACTTTTTGATTAAATAATTAATCCCAACCTATTAAAATGATAATTAAATTAAAATTTACTAATTCATGAACCAAAAAAGACATAATTAATGTAAGAAAAATAATTAAATTACATAGAAATACAAAAGTAACGAATCTTTTATTTAAAAATTAGTAATTAGAAAATGGCAGAAAGTGACACTATCACACCAAAGCGCCAGATAGGGAGAAATTAGAGAACCAAGATTAGTTCAGTTTCTACTAAAAAACCAATAACTAGAGAATACTAACGACAATATCGCAAGAAACGAATCACAAAAATATTTTCAAAAACAATAATAAATTATTGAAATATTATTTCAAATTATTTAGATTACAGATGAACAGCAAACTTGGGATCATCTCCCAGAAGGGATTAGGGTCCCGACTAACACATTTCGGGCTGAGATCCCGTATGAAATTAGGCGAGAATTTCAAGAGTATGCTCACCCATGGGACTTAAGAGTGGCATTGACCCGCGCAGTTGACCGCAGATGGGGAACACGGCGAAGGACGGCCAACACATTCGGCCAAGGGGATAGGTCACGACTAGAAAGGAATATTAGCATCGAGGTAGACCCTCCAGCTCCGATCTGGTCGCCTCTATTAGGAAAAAGATACCCGGCCACGCCGGAAGAAGAGACAGACTATTATGACTGGAAGAATAATCCAGAGAAAAGGCATCAGATCGAGAACTTTATTAATCGGAAACTATTCTAGAATCGAGGAGAAGCGGTGACGTTATTTGCTGAAACAGAAGAATATAAAAAATACCTGTCAAAAGTGGCACCAGATCGACTAATTGGGTGGGACCCAACAACTATAAATGCTTCACAGTATTACCACCATCAATTGAGAATGGCTGGATTGATGAGCGGCCCGAGACCAATTTCGATGAAAAGGCATTGGCACGAAGAAGTCAAAACTTTTAAAAGGTTTAAGGAAGAACAAACGCCATCAAAAACACTTGGGTTTCACCCAAAACGATATTTCGACAAACAAACGCCAAAAAGGGAAATACCCTATCGCACGCAAGTTACCACCCATTATAATCAAAGTTATGGAAACCGAAATCGACAACCACAGGGAAGAGTTCCAGATCGACGCATTAGAACCGAGGATACTTACCTTAGAAATAAAATAAACCAGTCCAACCTCTGGGATAGTCAGCCGAGTACGAGTCAAACTCAACCCGACTATGAAGTGGCAACACCCGCAAAGAAGATTTGGGGACGAGCACCACCACAAGAAATCTTTAAGTCCAGCAAAAAAAGAGAATAGACCTGTTACAGTCAACGTAGAAAAGGGTAAAACCCTACGAAAAAACACGGAGCAACTAGAAAAGAAGGATGAAAAAATTCCGAACGACTTATATGGAGAGGGGACGTACGAATATTTGATCCAACATCCAGAGGAATGGGAAGATATCCTGAGTCAGCTCGACAACATGCAACATGCAGCCATCGAAACGGCCATGAATAAATTACGTTATTTAAGCCTACAATTCGCAAATGAGAGGACCATGTTGGGAGAAACAGAAGTACAGTGATATAAATTAAAATTACTGGAAATAGCAACCGAAGTATCGGGAATTGCAATCTTTCATTCCAACACCCGAGCATATGCAGCATGGTTGCACGCAGTGAATGTCGGGGCCCAATTGCCTGAGGCCATGCAAGCAACCTGGCTGGCCATCTCACCAAATATTCCAAGAATGAGGACCACACAAGCCACCATGATGGCCCATTTGGACTATTCACTCAAGGACGAATACCAATGAAGCAGAGACCGTTTCCGAGAACAGGTGAAACAAAATAGGGTTCTACTTCCACGAATATCAACTCCAAAGAAATCGAAGAAAGTATCGCCAAAATTAATGAAGAGATCGAACAGCTCCAAACGCAACTGGAACCACAACTAGAACCAAAGGTTAACACTAGTTGGGACGAGGAAGTCCAAGCAACAATAGACACCAACACCGATCAGAAAATAATGAAGGACTTTCTCCAATTGGAAGATTGAATTTCTCGACGAGCAAATGGAGATAGATGAACCTAGGAATCAGACATCCGAAACAGAACCAATCTCGAGCACGGAGACAACACAGAGTTCTACTCTGCCCACATTGGAATTACCAAACCTCCAAGATTTGTTGATTGTAACACCGCCACCATTACCAAACGATCCTTTAACAAAACCAGTCAAAATCCCAAGTCCGAAACTTGCACCAAAGTTGACAAGAATCTACTCAAATCTCAGGATAAGTGAGGAGCTTCAGTATTTTCTACTGCATAATCCAATCATCACAGTTGGACTTATCCAGTGGCTCGATAGAATCGCCCGAGGGCCCACAGATTCCGAGGAATATCATCGCATTATTGCAAGTAGGCGACTTCCGGAAAGCAAAAACGAGAAGGAAGAAATCCATTACGATGCCAGTGGGCTTTGGACCCAAATACGACAAGTACACTTACACATAAAAAACATCTAAAACGTCCAAAAAACGTCTATAAAACGTGCCATTACATGAACATAAATAAAATTTAAAATTCATTAACTGTGCGTAATACCACAGACGTTTTTTCTTCTTACAGAGTATATTTTGTTTTTGTTGCTAGTGTTCCAGACAGTTGGGTCTGCTGATGAGATCTTCGATGGTCGAAAACACTGTGATTAAATTGGGATGGGGATTTTAATCAAACAAAATAATTAATTTTTATCAAATCACTTGTGAGCATTCGGAAAATGACACACTAAATTTCAGTATTGGACTATGCAGGCCCAAACCCAGATAACTTGCTGCCGTCGTGCATGGGAGTCGGGCGGCCTGTAGGTTTGGTACTCGCCGTTGCTAAGGACTCACAGGTTGCAAAAACACTTTGAATGAGAGGTTTAAATGCGCGAAGAGGCAAACGCTCGAGCGGGTGGGTTTGCTTGGATTTCTATCGCGCGAACACGTAGCTGATTCAATCATGGAAACTCACACAGTTTTTAGTCCAGTAATAATGAATCACCGACAGGTGAGAAGTACCAACTCCGTATTCTAAAAGGTGGCTTTAAGACTGATAAATTCACTGCTAATGGCATGGGTTGTACAACTCTAAAGTTGGCATTCTAGCTGAAAACGCTCATGGTGAAGAGTTGTAATGACGAGAAGCTTATTAAAGGTGAGCTTGGTTGCAAGTTCTGACTTCAAGTGTCTAAACAAACTTGCTTGATTAGAGAAATCACCTCCCACCAAGTGGTCAGAATGGGTCAAGCCATGCAAAAGTTAATAATAACTAGGGAGAGGAGAGGTGATTACTCATCACATAGGGACAGCTTTAAGGTGCTAAAATGATTATGCAAAACACCTTTTGGTGTGAAAATTTAAATTTTAGAAATCTATATTTTTGGCCACACGGATCATGATACTTCCCCCCACCGAGATTTCGTTTATTTTTCGTAAACAAATCTCAAAACATAAGCAAAAAATACAAAATTCAAAAATACGAATAAATTTCCATGAATAAACACAATAAAGACAAAAACACAGATTGTTAGAACAAAAGGATTTATTTACGTGGGAAAAAGAAAGGGGAAAAAGAAGAAAATAACAGAAATATTCGGCATAGATAACAATCAAATTACCTATGTCGATTATATGAAACAGCATGATAACTATCGGTTAAGGGAAAAACTTAACCAACCAGGTTTAAGAGGTTACTTATCCTAAAATACCTGGTTGTCTACTAAAGGTAAAAACAAAAGAAGGAAAACAATTCGATCAGGTATCAGAACAAAAGGGACAAATAACGAAGGTCAACAATAAAATCAAAAGGTAAGTAACAATAGATTATTTTTCAGGTACTTTAACAAATATCGTCAACCAACCCGGTTGATCATCCAAAAATATCAAAAAAAGGTAAGGAAATATCTCAAAAGGTAAATATTCAAAAACAAAAAAGAACCCAAGGTTAACAAAAAAAATCACGATTATAAAATATTGCCGTGGCACATCAGGTGCAAAAACTTATCACAAAAAGGGAAAAATTTAAATTACCGATCCGATGAACAATTGTTAACAATACAAAAAAAACAAATTACCAAATGTAATCAAAAAATAAACAGTATATATGTATTACCTATCGGTAATTCAACAAAAATAACGACTAGAAATAATACTTATTCTTAGGTGAAAAATAATTATATAACGTTTAAATATTCACTGCTTACTGAATAGGTAAACACAAACTGTCACCGACTTGGTGATAAAAACGAAATAACACAAAAAAGTCCTCTTGAGGTAAAAACTGTCCAAAATAAATGAAACACAGGAATGTCATAATCGGGATAAAAGTCTAGACCATTTGGTTACAAATTCGTCGAATGGCCTGCATCGCTATTTGAATGATGACCATTCTAACGTCCGAGTCCGACTTGCATCGCTGCTCAATCATCCGTTCAAAACAACGATTGGTGAATTTTTCTCCGGCATAATTTCGGCCAAAACGTCCCATAATGAACTCCCGATGGTCAGAGCTCATATGGAAATTATATTCCAGCAAATTCGACACAACATATTCTACCACCAAAGGTTCAACCTGTAAGTCCGGTGTTCCAGTGGCTGGAAGGCTAATTCGTACCTTGTCGTTCGGCACAAGAGTCGAAATTGAATTCATCGTATTCAACGGCTTTACGAAATTGTTAATTAAATCTGCCACCTTTTCAGGTGACCAGCAGTCAACAGCCCTCACAGTCCATTCGCTTTGGGCCTTGAGCTTTGCCAACTGGAAAGGTGTCGCACCAGATGGTGCTGCCGTCGCTCCTTGTTCTTCTGACGATGGTTGATCACATTCTGACTTCGATTTTTGATGTTCAATCACGAAGTCTCGTACCTCCTTTGGGGTCATGTTAAGTTCATCCGCCATCCGATTCATAATGGTCTCCAACGCGTCACGCTTCGCCTTATGGGTGTTCTCGGCGTCGATTTTCGCTTTTGCCGCATCCTGTTCGGCACGTGTCGCCGCTTCCTCCTGCATTCGCTTTCTCATGGCATTTCGGTTGGTGACCGATTTGCACATGAAATAATGCACCTCTTCTAGCGTGGCGACACGAACTTCCTCCTCGAGGGCGATCTTCTTGCTATCGAGTTGATGTTCAATACCCATCGCAATGGACTTCACATACCGGAAGGTATCCAATACTACATCCTGACGGTCCGGAGGAATGACTCGAAAATCAACTTCTACCATCCGCCTCATTAGCGCCTTCCACTCTTTAGGTGACATGTGAATTCGAGCGGGATTATTCGGTGACGGGCGCAAAAATTCGAGTTCATTATAACGAAAGAACTCTGCTCGGCGTTGAATCATGACCTGGGAATACGATGAACATCCCAAGTCATCAAATTCGGCTGGTTTACTCGCCGTCTTGGTGTCAACAGATTTGCCAAATGCAATGTTGTCCTCGATCATCTTCAGACGAGCCAATTCGGCAACCGTAGGTTGTGGCTCATCCGGAATAAACGGCTTCTGAATATAGAGGACGGGTGGTGACGGAACTAATTCGGGCACAGTTGGTGCGTCTCTCGTAGAAACCGTAGGTGGAGGAGTCGGAACCTTCGGAAGTGTGGAGTCGGAACTTTCGGCGATGGTGATGCTGGCCCCGACTCAACAGACGAAACTGATGTTCAGAGACGTCCTCGTGCGAAAGTTGGGGGTTTAGGGACGTTTTTATCAAAAATGACGACCCAACTCTTCTTCGCTCGACGAACCTAAAGGTGGAATGGGGACGACTTCCTCGAAACGAACTTGGTTTGCAGGCGCCAAAGATGGAAGTGACGCCGAAAAGAGTAGTTCTTCACCTGTTGGTGATTTTAATGATGATTTTGTTGGATCTGGTGACGATAGGCGTTTCTGCGAACGGGATCGACGTCTTTGCTCCCTTTTGGTAATTCGCAGTTCCGCTCGGGCCGCCTCTCGGGTTGTCTGTGACGTCATCATGCTCGCACGATCCAAAATGGCCGGTAACGACATCAATGGCGCCGTTAAGTCATCAAAAAATTTGTTTAAATTCCGTGCTAAGTCATGATAGGCCAACTCGGCCTCACTGTTGACCTCTGGTGTTGATAATACTAGTGGTTGAACTCGACCAATACCAGAAAACTTGAGGTCAACTTCGAGCTGCGCTTGGTCGTAAGCAGACATCCGGTGATACTGTTCGTCGGTAACTGTTGGTGCTGCCGGAGTGATGGTATGGGTGGAATTGCCCTTCGGATAGCACCATGCGCGTGGAATCACATCTTTGATTTGAGCCACCCGTTGCATGAGGTTCCAATACCCTCTATGGGCAATCCGAAATCATTCCGCCGAAAAGGTGTTCGCTTGGAGTACCACGGGTTCCGGAAAATTCGCATTGGATAACTGGAGTCCATAAATCTCCCTCCGATGTAAGTTATAAGCCTACCAAAACTCGCATCCAATAGCGAAACTGCGAACGGCGCAGTTCGCCTCGGCCCCACAGGCACGACACTGTCTCGGCACATTAACGTTGGCGAATTCAATAGAATGGCCGTTACACACCGGGCAGCATTCAAAATTGGGGAATGTTTGATCCCGCGGATCGTCCGGATGAAAGTTCGGTGTTAAGAAAGCCTCATCGGTTTGGACCTCAGGTAATGGCAAATATGCGGGATAAATGACGGATGAAGACTGTATCTGACTTGACGCCATTTTGGTGATAAGCCTAAACTTAGATAAAATGACGAAATTACGATT
>JH429792.1:11102-25727 GCA_000239455.1 Strigamia maritima
TTTAATTTACAATATATCTATACGAAAAGAATTTAGCAGATATGTTAACGAAACGAATAAGGAAAAGATTACGAAACTGTGTAAATACCTTGATTCATACGATTGATTGTTTTTCCAGATGGAATAAATCCAAACGGGGGAATTTGTTGTGATATTTTATGTTTGAATTTATTCTATATCATTATTGTACTTCGTTATACTTATTATGTTTATTTTATATATATGTGTACAGTGAGCTACCGTACAATTGTGTATTATTGTGATTTTGTATGTTGCTCCTTCAAAGCTTCTGTAGTTGAGGCGCGACTATTTTTAGGTTTGTGTTTTTAAATAAAATTTTACTCACTTGCCGGTTTGCTTGTGAGGTGTAAACTGCCTCTTTTTGTTCTGCACCAACACAGTTTTCCAGGATTATACAACAAATCCCTACGAATCCTCATCCAGCGCCGAAAAAAGCTTTGTTGACTACTGTTGCAGAAACAGACAATTTGGCCAACATGGAAACAGATGAGGAAGTAGATGAGTACGACAGCGAAAGAAAATTAATCGAGACTGACGTGGTGTTTGCACAGATTGGTTGCCAATTTTCAGCAGCATGGAGCTCTCCAGGGCAGCGAGGAAACACTTCCTTCACTAAAAAGGAGGGAACCGCCAGCCCCAATACTCCAGCTAGCGCAAAAGCGGGAGAAAAAGCCCCGTGTCATAGATGCAAGGCTACGGATCACTGGACCCGAGATTGCCAACTCGGGCAAGCTGATCATACGAAGAAAATAACTGACATCGTTAAAGCCGCCATGGCGGAATTATTAAAAGGGTTAAAAAACGGGGAAGCGCAGGTGTCGACAAAATAATCTAGCCACCTGCGACCAACCCACTTCCGGATCAGAAACGGAGACACGCTCAGTATTACCAACCAGCAAAATACTGGAAGAGTGAGTCTGACTCTCTCGCAACCAAGTCAACAATTGGAAAAAAGGAGAGGAACCTCTCCTTAATGCCAAAACAGCAGTCTGCTACCGTACAAAGTTTGACGTACAAGACGAGGAACAGACTACGAAAAAGTTCAACGAGTCGCCACCAAACGCTGATGATGAGTCGAACGGAGCTACAGTGACAAACAGTGTAGTGGGCAAGCACGAGCCCAGTAGACTTTCTTTAATTCCTATTCGGATTAAGGAAAAAAGATCATAGCCATATTGGATTCTGGAGCTGACTATTCATTCATTTCAAGAGATTTGGTTGAAAAATTTGATCTACTCAAAAAAATGAAAGGAGTCGGAAATCGATTACTAGTACAGACTTTAACGTCAGTAGTCCGCCCGAAGGCACTGTCGACACCAAATTCATATGGGAACACGGAGTAGAGACCAGCTCTTTCATCGTCTTGCCCACCTACGAGTCAACGATTCTGATTGGTCAGGATTTAATGGAGAAGATGAAGATCCAAGCCTATCCTGTCACCAGATCCTGGAATTGGATCCAACTCGAAGGAGAACCCCGACGAGAGATCATCGTTCCAACCGACATTTTAGGACCAGCAGAGGATGAGGAAGACGAGTGGAATGAAGTGAACGTGCGAAAATTTGTGCAAGATTACGATGTTCAAGCTTTTAATACCCAATTGAAAGAGGAGAACCTCATTCAAACTTTAGTAATGGAAGCAGACCTTGACGCCACTCGAGCAAAACAGTTGGACAAAATGTTACAACAGCATCGTGACATTTTGAAAATGACACCAGGACGGACACATATCACGAAACATGAGATCGTGTTATCTACCGACCAGCCGATAAGAGTACCGTTTAAGGGGATGAATCCCCAAAAACAAGAAATAATCAGAGCTATTTGCCAAGACCTACTCGATAAAGGTACCGTATCGTTTCTGTTAATTTATACTCATCTTTATTTGTATTTATTCAAGGTTTTGTGTATCTATTTATTATGTTTGTTTGTCTCTAATGAGATACTATATTATTTGTAAATTGTGTTTTGTTTTATGCTGTTACTTTTAGACTTCTGTAGTCTTTGCGCCACCTAGGCTTTTTTATGAAAAATAAAGTTTAACACTTGCGATTTGCGATATGTCCTAGCAACATGTCTCACCTCATTCTCCGCACAACACACTGGATTTAAAGCACCGAAACTCATCTAATTCAACATGGTTATGGGTCCAGGCAGGTTTGCCAGTGTGTTCTGATGTTTTCACGTGCATTTCCAGTGTTTTTGGCCTTTTGCGTGCTGCTTTTGAGCGCGAGGTCCCAACTCGAGTTTGTGAGAACTAATTTCGAGTGCGAAGTTCGAGTGCGAGTGCGAGTGAGCGGTTTGTGTGTGCCAATTGAGGACACAGTCAGGTAATTCTTGATTTTTATTGTATTTGGAGCGTTTTATTGCCGCTTTTCCATTTTTATAGTATTGAACATCGTTTTTGCTGGATCGAAGGACACGCCAAGGACGTTTTGGATCCAACTGGATCATTTTCGCTGAGACAAGCTGTTTTGCGTACGATTTTCTGGTCGACAGTGCGGTTTTTGCGGCAAATTGACGACAAGTGCCATATTTTTGGATATTTGGACCGTTTTTCAGCGTTTGGAGGACAGCGAGTGACAAAATTCACGAACTATTACGTGTGGAAGTCACCATTGAAGTCTTCATTGGAAGACATCGCTCCTTTGGTGGAGATCTTTTCTGTTATTTGTTGTCGCTATCTGTCTTCCTATATTTTCACCTTCAAGGCTACCTAATCTTAAGGAACTTTTATTTTCATTCCGAGGATCTGGTATATGGTGCCTCCCTATCTATCATTTTGGTGGGACAGTGTCGTATAATAATTCATTTATTTTGAGCAAATTTTCAGTGTTGAATAGGTCGGATTTGACCTCCAAGTGTTTCTTGAATTTTTCAAATTTATTAATCGAATTTTTGGTCGATTTATACGATTTTGAGCGTCAATTTGTACTTTTTGGAGAATTTATTAACTCTAGTTTCATTGTTTGCTCGTATTATCGAGATCTACTCAAGTTTTCGAGTTATTAGTTCGAAATTTGAGTTTTAGCACCTTTTGGTTTGATTTTCGCGACTTAGTGCTTATTTGGCGAGTTATACACGTTGATATTAAGTTGTTATTACGTGTATTTCGAATATTGATAGAGATTGTCACATTATTTGAGAATTTGAGGCAAAAATTTAGGTTTTTGAAATTTTTGCGTACTCTTAAGTTTTTTTTCGGGAATTTCGACCTGTTTTTGCGAATCAGGATTAAATTTGCAGGTTTTCGTGTACTTAACCCTCAAAGTTCCATCCTATACCACAATTGTGACCAGCTGCAGTTGTGAATACAAATTATTTTTAAAAAAATTTTAAAAAATCTGAAATTTGCAGTAGCTGTTAAGAATATGCATTTACATTTTCTGAATTAATTTCATTGCAATCAGGCATAAGATAAAAAAGTTATTGAAAAAAGAAAAACAGTCCCCTTAAATTCCCAGCTTAAGTTTTTGGTTGTTTTCACTGCAAATTTTACTCTAGTGAGAGCGCTTTTAGAATATTGCACCCCCTATGTACAAACTAAATAACCATACACAGCATTAATCCTTCATATTTAAAACACACAGTCAACTGAGTTAATGTGAAACTAATTTCAATTTAAATTAAGTTGATATAGACAATTCTTATTATAAATAAATAATTTAAAACATCTTGCATGCTGTTTAAAACAACATTTTGACCGCATGTCTTGATTATTGCAATTGGTGACACTTGTGTTGGTTGAAAAAACCATGGTAACAGCACTAAAGCGCTTCAAAATAGAGACTCCAAATGGTCACAATTGTGACCATTAATCGGGCTCTACGTTGTTCCAAAATTTCAGGTCTTTGAGGGTTAATAGTTCCATGTTAAGTTTAGATTTTGTATTAATATATTTTATTAATACATTTAATTTCTTTAGAAATTTTTCGGATTTTATTTGAGTTATTAGGGCTTTAGTAATAGGGTTAACAGGTTTTGACACCTATATCAGCTTAGTTTGTTTTTCTTTAAGTCATTTTAGAGTTTAAAATGACAGAAAAAGATGGGATTTTGAGTTTTAAAAAATTAAATGAATTTAATTATGTAAGTTGGAAAAGGGACATGTTAGCGTGCTTAGCCAGTAAGGGGATAAGTGACTTTATTGATCCCAAGCATGTTTTGGCCGTAGGGTCTATCCCAGCAGAGATTAGACAATTTAATATCGATAAATCCAAGCGGGGGATATGATTTTCTTGGGGATCGAGGACAAACTGAAATGCCTATTAGATGGGATTACAGAACTCGACAAGCGTTGGGAGAAGCTTGCTAAGACTTATGAGCCCAAGTCCAAAGCGCGTATTGCACGTCTGTTAGGTCAGTTTCATCTTGCGCAGATGCAACCTAATGAAAGCATCATCCTATTTCTAAATCGCATTAGGCAATTGTCGCGTGACTTAGAATTGGCGGAGAAAGAGATAGACGACTCTGACATAGCTTATCGGATGCTGTGCACGTTACCCCCGCAGTATGACGTTATCGTTAGTCAAATCTATAAATGGTCGGACGACGACATGAAACCAACAAAAGTTGAAGAGGCCCTTATCGAAGAGTATGAAAATCTTAAATCACGAGATCAACGAACAAAAGTTACAAGTGGTGGGGATAATGCGCTATCAACTACTGACAAGGGTTTTAGCAAGGCTAAATCCAATAAGATGGTTGTTTGCCATAATTGTGGTATTAAAGGGCATTACTCCAAAGATTGTTGAAAGAAGTCTAAGAAAGAGGTTACTTGTTCCATTTGTAAAACTATCGGTCATTATGCTGCAACGTGCAGAAAAAGGAAGTCACCCAAGGGTGCGACAGCGAGTACTAGTAGTTCTGTCTCTTTCTCTTCTTTCGATGAAGCGTTAATAATTGATAATATGAGTTTGTCTACTGAGGTGAATGAATGGATATGGGATACAGGTTCGGGTACTCATTTATGCCATGACAAAGATTTATTTATTGAACTAACAATGGGTAAGCCATATAATATGAACGCTTATTCGGGGACAGTGACGTCGAAGGGGTTGGTACAGTCCGCTTTAATCATTTGATAAGGAGAACCAATCACAGGATTACGTTAAACAATGTTGGGTATGCACCAAGCGGCAAGAGAAATTTAATTAGTGGTTCCCGAGCGATGGAAGCTGGATGTTCTTGGTCAGGCAGAAAGGATGAAATTTTTGTAAAAAATAAGAATAACAGGCCTATGCTACAATTTGTACGGGATAGGGGATTGTTTAAATTATGTGCGACCAAGGATGGTTCAAAGTCTAGTTTATTGTTTTCGGAGGTAGTCAAGAACGGAGTTTCTTACAAGCCCAAAGTTCACATAACTGAGACCAAAGCTTCTGGTGATTTAGAATTGTGGCATCGGAGATTGATGCACACAAATGTTGATTCTCTGGTTAAGATGTCTAGGGAAAATGTAGGGGCTTGCCGAATTTAACAAAAAGCGATTTAGAGTGTACGACATGTATGCGAGCTAAACAAACTAAGAAGTTTGGGAAAGCAAAAACTAACATTTCAACCAAAGGGGTATTGGAACGTATCCACACTGATGTATGGGGTCCTACTAAACATGAGAGTAAGGGCGGGGCAAGATATTATGTATCATTTATTGATGACTACTCCAGATGGGTGAAGGTTTATGTGATCAAAAATAAATCCCAAGTTAGCGACTGTTTTGAGGATTACATTAAATATATTGAAAAATTAACGGGTAAACATATCAAACGAATTAGGTCTGATAATGGGAAGGAGTACGTTAATGATAAAATTATGAAAATCCTCAAAGATAATAATATTAAGCATGAGTTAACCAACATCTATTCGCCTCATATGAATGGTGTGGCTGAAAGGTTTAACAGGTCAGCCATCGAGGCACTTTGTGCATCTATAATAGATGATGGTCTTGATAAGGTTTGGTGGGCCGAGGTATTGATGGCCTTTACCCACGTAAAGAATCGATTAGCTCAAAAGTTGTTGGAAGGCTTAACGCCATATGAAAGGGTTTTCGACCGTAAGTCTAACATCAATTATTTTCGTGTGATTGGGTCAAGGTGTTATCGTTTATTACCGAAAGTCCAGAGAGACAGTAAACTAGGAGACGTATCCAAAGAGTGTATTCTTGTAGGATACTCATGGAATACAAAAGATTATCGTGTCTACGATCCTGACGAGGGCAAAATCTATAACACACAGGATGTGCGGTTTGTAGAGTCCCCACGTAAAGACAACAAAGGGAATATTGTTAATTTCGATACTAACAATGAAGATGATCGGGGGAACACAATACATACCCCCACACCTCCTCCTATTCCTAAACCAGAACAAGTATTAACTAGAACTAGATTGATTAGCCCAAAAAGTGAGACAGTTGTTACTGATAATTGGGTAGGGCGGGCAAAGCAAAGACCACAAACTGGAAGTCATCCAGGTCGCTATGATGCCACTTTGTCATTTAAGGGTCAGACATTTAGATCTACAAGGGCAGTAATCAAATATTGTGATGAAACTGACATTGACTATTCCACAGAGAGTGTTAAAGATTCATTCAAGTACAATAACCCATATGTTGGGACGTGGGATATTAAGGAAGTTGCCGACGGGGAAGGGTGGATTATTCTCCTAGTGACTCGCCGGATGAGGCTGAAGGTCCGTCAACTTCAAGTTGTACTAGTGAATCTCATTCAGTCGATTTGAGTGTCTACTTCAATGGGTTAGAATGCTCAAATGTTGATCTAGCCAATCCATTAGCGTATAGGGAAGCTTTTGGTGCTCCTGATAGGGTTGACTGGGAATTGGCCATGGATGATGAGATTAATACTCAGGCGGAAAAGAATGTTTTTACTAAAATAGACAAAACCGATAACATGAAGGTTTTAGACCATAAGTGGGTTTTTGTATGCAAGCGTGACTCGGCTGGCAAGGTCATACGCCATCGTGCTAGGCTCGTTGCTAGAGGGTTCCTGCAAGAGCAGGGTACAGAATTTAACGAGGTCTATAACCCAGTTGTCAATTTTATGGTTGTTAGATTTTTATTTTTCGTTTTAATTTTGTTTTTGAAGTGGGTCGACACACACCTTGATGTCAAATGTGCGTTCCTGTATGGGGATCTGCCGGAAAATATCTATATGTCGATTCCGGAGGTATTACATCCTAGTAAGAATAGGGTTTGGAAGCTTTGCAAATCCTTGTACGGCCTTAAACAAGCCGGGAGGCAATGGTACCTCAAGTTGGGTGAGGAGATAACTAAGTTAGGGTTTAACAAGTTTATTTGGACCCAATGTGTTTATCGCTTAGGATGGGATATTATAATTTTGTTTTATGTTGATGACATCATTGTTTTCGCGAGAAATGAAAAGGCTAAACTACAAGCAGTAGGTTTATTAAATAAAGCTTTCAAGTGTGTTGATTTAGGTAAAACGAAGAGGTTTCTTGGTATCGATATTTTACGTGACTCAAAGGGAATCCAGTTTAGTCAGACAATGAGTTAGTCACTTTCATTTATCTAAAGAATAGATATCCACACAGGAGTATAGGAAACCAGATTCCGTATTGCTTGTGGTTTGACCGTGCATTGACAGTCAGACGTCTGCGTATACTGAGTTCCAAGGCTTATGTACACATACCTATGGAACATAGGTCCAAGTTGGATCTACGTGCCTGGGAGGGCGTTTTTCTGGGTTATGCGATACGAACAGCTGGCTACAAAATATGGAATCCCAAGACACGCAAAGTGGTCGAGACCAAGCACGTGGACATTGATGAATCGACTTTGTGGGGTGATCAGTCACGTTTCACAAAGGATTCATCATTAAAGAACATCTTCAGGATTACTAGAGAAGATGATATGGAACTGGACGATGATGACAACGGACAACAAGTGACAATGCAACGTCCCATTGCAACTCCGCAAGTCGGACGCGTGCAGGAGCAGCTTACTGAACCATCACCAGTATTAAAGCCATTTGTGGATAGGTTCCTGCATCCGAACATTGCAACTCGAAGGCCTACAACCAGGTCTCAGACTTCAAGAGCTTCTACTAGCCATGTGCAACCACAACGACGATTGCAAGAGGTTGACTTCTCTACATGGACTCGTACTGTCAAATGTAGACAAGCTGGAAGGACAGCAGGAGACTTTGACGTGTATTATAAGACACCAACAGAGAGACATTGAGATCTATTCCAGATGTTAAAAGATACTGTGAGGAAAATGACATTGTCTTCAAGCCTGTTTTTGTGTTTAATTCCCCTGATTTCATTCTAGTGAAGGAAACAGAGCTCACTTTAGAGGAAGAAACAGAAGATACTGAAGTTTGGAATGATGCCTTGGACGATAGTTTCAAGACTTACTATTTGAGAAACCAAACAATACAAGTTCATTTGGTCGATGTAGAGCCTCGAACCTTCAATGAAGCAATGCAATCGGAGCAGAGTCAAGAGTGGTCCGAAGCAGTCCAACAGGAATTGGACATTCTCCAACAACGTGGAGTATACGAGAAAGTCAACCGTCCAAATTCACAGGTCATTTTAGGCTCAAAATGGGTTTTTAAGACCAAAAGAGATGCAAGTGGTTTTGTGAAAAGATACAAAGCCAGACTCGTAGCACAAGGGTACCGACAGCAATATGGTATAGATTTTGACGAGATTTTTAGTCCTGTCGTCAATTTCTCGTTAATTCGGTTCTTTTTCGTATTACTGGTTTCACTTCGGGGATGGGAGCATATCCATCTCGACGTGAAATCAGCTTATCTGTATGGAAATCTTGATCAAAAGGTCTTCATGGAGATTCCTAAAGGTAAGGTTGGTACTCGGATCAAAGCTCGGGTGTGGTTACTACTAAAATCTCTGTACGGCTTACACCAATCAGGCCGGCAGTGGCACCGGAAGCTAGACGAACGGCTTCGGGCTAGTGGTTTCCTCAAGTACCTTGGACTAAATTGTGTTTATTCTTATAAAGACTATGGTTTACTATTGGTCTACGTTGATGACCTTGTTTTATTTACAAAGAATGGTCTTTATAAGAATCAACTAGTGTCATTACTTAAAACTTGTTTCGATATAGTTGATTTAGGTCCATTAAGTACTCTTTTGGGATTACAGTTTGAAAAGAAACAAAATGGTTCTGTCATCATGCACCAACGCGCATACATTCAAAAGTTTGCTATTGAATATGGGTTGGAGAATACACCAAAAGTTTTAATACCAGTACCCGTGGGCACAGCAGTCCAGTGCGTGAAGAATGTCGAAGAAGTTGTTAAGGACTTTCCTTACAAAGCTCTTATAAACAACAGACTTATAAGTCTGTTGTTTGTGGCTGGTCGCACTAGGCCAGACATACTTTTTTCGGTTATTTTATTATCTCAATTTAGTAACGCTTTTAGTATGCAACATGTAAATTTATTGAAGTATGTATTGAGATATTTAGTCTCAACTGCTTCATATGGTATAAATCTAAGTGATTGCTCGGATGCTCGCATTACCTGGTACACTGATGCATCGTGGGCAAGCGACCGTGATACTAGAAAGTCGTTTGGCGGCTTTATAGTACTGGTGGGAGGAGTGGCTATAAGCTGGTCCTGTAAAAAGCAACCAGTGGTCGTTCTCAGTACCATGGAAGCCGAGTATATGGCGCTTGTAAACGCAGCCAAAGAAGCACACTGGTTGCATCAGGTTTATTCTTATTATATCTTTGCAGGTGAGCGGCATGACATCCCTACCATCTATACGGATAGCATGTCCGCAATACACTTTACCAAAAATGCAGTAGAGAACATCCGAAGCAAACATAGAGACATTAAGTATCATTTCCTTCGGGATTGGTTTTCTAAAAATTATTTTGATTTAAAAACAGTTCCGGGAGATCTAAATATAGCTGACATCTTCACGAAATGGCTATCCAGTCAAAGGATAAGAATGCTGTGTGCCGTGATTTATAATTTGAATATCAATACTGGAGTTGCACAACTATGATTGTGCCATCTATTGGCAAATTCGTGCAAAGGATTATGGGATTGATAATGGTACAGAACGCGGGATTTACATTATGCCAATTGATTATCACTCAGTTTTGGCTTTAGGACTTTAAATTTTTATATAAATACTTCCACAACCATAGTTGTGCAACTCCAGTATTGATTTATCTCTTTAAAAATGTAAGAATTAAAGTTTAGCATTAAGGAAATTGGTCAATCTTTGAACTAGCTAATTTTAAAGTTAACATCTAAGTTAGTTGTTAATCATTGTGAAGATTGAGTAGAGCATATGGAAATAGGAGATTGTAGAAATCAGATTGCTAAATTTAGTAAGACAATCTAATTTTCCATATGCAAAGCTCAATCTATAGAGAATTGTTAAAGTTAAACAAACATGACATGTCATAATAAACATGACATGACAACAAACAATCATGTACAAATTGTTTGAATAAAGTAAAACTCTCAGTTTAAAGAAGGGACAAGATGTCTGTCTGAGACAGACATCTTGGACCAAATGGATTCTAAATACAAACCAGTTTAAGTGTCCTGTTCCTGTAGTACTTGATTCACCACCATTGAAGCTATGAAGTTTTTTTCATGCTTTACAACAATGCCATTTAGTTTAGTAAATGCGCCGGCCACCTTCCAGAGGCTAATGCATACTGTGTTGGGAGACGCTCTACACAAGTATGCATGGGCTTACTTGGACGACATAATTATCTGTTCAAAAACATTCGAGGAACACCTTGAACATGTCGATGACGTAATAAATTGACTGAAAAAAGCCGGGTTACATATACACCCAAAGAAAAGTAAATTTTGCAGGAAAGAGATGAATTTTCTCGGATACAAAGTTGGAGTTAATGGTTTATCTATTGACCCAGAAAAAGTCTGAGCAATCAGTGAATTTCCTGCCTTCACAGATATTAAGGCAAAGGTTTATGGGGATGGTTAATTTTTTTGGTAGATTGCTGCCGAATTTAGCCAACATCGCAGCCCCATTAACTGACTTGTTGAAAAAGCAAAAAGACAATTCATTCTACTGGAATGAAGAGTCCAAAACTTTGTTTGAAAATGTGAAAAAATTGCTTATGGCAGTGGATAAAGTGCCACTACCAGATCTAAGTAAACCTTTCGTATTACACACGGATGCCAGTAGAATCGGGCTAGGAGCAGCATTATTGCAACAGTACGTAGTTAATGACGTGAAACAAGAAGTTCCGTGTATGTTTATAAGCCGTAAACTGCAAGGACCCGAAAAGAACTATTCGGCTACCGAACTCGAATGCTTAGCAGTAGTCTGGACAGTTCGAAAATTCCGAGCGTACCTGGAATATACAATTTTCGAGGTATTAACGGATCACCAAGCGCTAAAGTGGCTTATAGTGTTAAAAGAACCATCGGGCAGGCTAGCTCGTTGGCAACTGGAGTTGATGGCATTCAACTTGACCATTAACTACAAACCTGGCAAGGACAACGTTGTTGCCGACGCACTTTCCAGGGCACCAGCAAACGAACCCGCAGGACCCGACGATGACGGCGAAGACGACTCGAGATTAAGTTACTGTCCCGCGCCAGTTAGAAATTGGCAATTAGGAAAAGGAAACGAGCTTCCAAGAGAGCGTCTACTTTCGACAGACGAGCATTTTTGTGGTTTCTGAACCCAAACTTGGCAACCAGCTGGCGGCAAAAATATTGAAATGGCCACCCAGAATCATTCCGACCAAAAAGGGACAAAATTCGTGCCTTCTTATCACAAGCAGGCCAAAGAACCCCCAAATCGGTCGAATCCATCCATAGGACCGTTCCTACAAGAGAGGAAATGATTCAAGCGCAGAGAGAAGACCAATTTATGCAAAAGTTCAGGAGATTTCTCAAAAAAGGCGAATTTCCGTCAGAAATCCACTCTGAAACGCAACAAGAGCAATTTGCAGCGGAAGCCAGCTCATATCTCATGGATAATGAACTTTTGGTGAAAAAGATAATGAACTTTTGGAAGCTCAGATACCATCTGAGCTTCCAAGAAGATCTAACAGACGGAGGAAATCCCATCAAAGTGGTCGTTCCCCGATCAATAAAAAATAGGATTTTATGGAGTTTACACGGACATCCATTAGCAAGTCACACAGGCATCCAAAGGACCCTTCATCGAGGCCAAGAGATCTACTATTGGCCACGAATGAAGTGGGACATCATTCACTACATTTCACTAGGTTTTTGCTAACTCATTGTCTGACTAAACTGGATTCCCTTTGAGTCACGTAAAATATCGATACCAAGAAACCTCTTCGTTTTACCTAAATCAACACACTTGAAAGCTTTATTTAATAAACCTACTGCTTGTAGTTTTGCCTTTCATTTCTCGCGAAAACAATGATGTCATCAACATAAAACAAAATTATAATATCCCATCCTAAGCGATAAACACATTGGGTAGAAATAAACTTGTTAAACCCTAACTTAGTTATCTCCTCACCCAACTTGAGGTACCATTGTCTCCCGGCTTGTTTAAGGCCGTACAAGGATTTGCAAAGCTTCCAAACCCTATTCTTACTAGGATGTAATACCCCCGGAATCGACATATAGATATTTTCGGCAGATCCCCATACAGGAACGCACATTTGACATCAAGGTGTGTGTCGACCCACTTCAAAAACAAAATTAAAACGAAAAATAAAAATCTAACAACCATAAAATTGAAAACTGGGTTATAGACCTCGTTAAATTCTGTACCCTGCTCTTGCAGGAACCCTCTAGCAACGAGCCTAGCACGATGGCGTATGACCTTGCCAGCCGAGTCACGCTTGCGTACAAAACCCACTTATGGTCTAAAACCTTCATGTTATCGGTTTTGTCTATTTTAGTAAAAACATTCCTTTCCGCCTAAGTGTTAATCTCATCATCCATGGCCAATTCCCAGTCAACCCTATCAGGAGCACCAAAAGCTTCCCTATACGTTAATGGATTGGCTAGATCAACATTTGAGCATTCTAACCCATTGAAGTAGACACTCAAATCGACTGAATGAGATTCACTAGTACAACTTGAAGTTGACGGACCTTCAGCCTCATCCGGCGAGTCACTAGGAGAATAATCCACCCTTCCCCGTCGGCAACTTCCTTAATATCCCACGTCCCAACATATGGGTTATTGTACTTGAATGACTCTTTAACTCTCTCTGTGGAATAGTCAATGTCAGTTTCATCACAATATTTGATTACCGCCCTTGTAGATCTAAATGTCTGACCCTTATATGACAAAGTGGCATCATAGCGACCTGGATGACTTCCAGTCTGTGGTCTTTGCTTTGCCCGTCCTATCCAATTATCAGTAACAACTGTCTCACTTTTTGGGGTAATCAATCTAGTTCTAGTTAATACTTGTTCTGGTTTAGGAATAGGAGGAGGTGTGGGGTATGTATTGTGTTCCTCCGGTCATCTTCATTGTTAGTATCGAAATTAACAATATTTTCTTTGTCGTCTTTACGTCGGAACTCTACGAACCGCACATCCTGTGTGTTATAGAGTTTGTCTTCGTCAGGATCGTAGACACGACATTTGTATTCCATGAGTATCCCACTAGAATACACTCCTTGGATACGTCCCCTAGTTTACTGTCCCTCTGAACTTTTGGTAGTAAGCGATAACACCTCGACCCAATCACACGAAAATAATTGATGTTAGGCTTACGATCAAAAACCCTTTCATATGATGTCATGCCTTCCAACAATTTTTGAGCTAATCGATTCTTTACGTGGGTAAAGGCCATTAATACCTTGGCCCACCACATCTTATCCAAACCATCATCTATAATAGATGCTCGCAATGCCTCAATGGCCGACCAGTTAAACCTTTCAGCCACACCATTCATATGAGGCGAATAGATGTTGGTTAACTCATGCTTAATATTATTATCTTTGAGGATTTTCATAATTTTATCATTAACGTACTCCTTCCCATTATCAGACCTAATTCGTTTGATATGTTTACCCGTTAATTTTTCAATATATTTAATGTAATCCTCAAAACAGTCGCTAACTTGGGATTTATTTTTGATCACATAAACCTTCACCCATCTGGAGTAGTCATCAATAAATGATACATAATATCTTGCCCCGCCCTTACTCTCATGTTTAGTAGGACCCCATACATCAGTGTGGATACGTTCCAATACCCCTTTGGTTGAAATGTTAGTTTTTGCTTTCCCAAACTTCTTAGTTTGTTTAGCTCGCATACATGTCGTACATTCTAAATCCCTTTTTGTTAAATTCGGCAAGCCCCTACATTTTCCCTAGACATCTTAACCAGAGAATCAACATTTGTGTGCATCAATCTCCGATGCCACAATTCTAAATTACCAGAAGCTTTGGTCTCAGTTATGTGAACTTTGGGCTTGTAAGAAACTCCGTTCTTGACTACCTCCGAAAACAATAAACTAGATTTCGAACTATCCTTGTCGCACATAATTTAAACAATCCCCTATCTTGTACAAATCGTAGCATAGGCTTGTTGTTCTTATTCTTTACAAAAATCTCATCTTTCTCCCTGACCAAGAACATCCGGCTTCCATTGCTCGGGAACCACTAATT
>AFFK01013282.1:0-13993 GCA_000239455.1 Strigamia maritima
AAAGTCTTTTTCACTTGCAATTTTACGCCTTGCTATTGGATCAGAGATCGTTAAGCATCTTTGTGGGGTATGATTTCCACCACAGAATTGACTCCCCATTGTGTTTCTTCCGGGTTTTCCATTATTGGAACTCACAAATGTTGACATTGTTCCAGTCCGAGAGTCTCTTGATTTATTCTCAAACCCTTTCTTTCCGGATAAGTCCTCCTTTGGCCCAGGTATTTCCGTGCCCTCTATTTCTTCATAGGATTTGACTTAACTCAACCAAATAGGCAAACATGTTTTAACCTTTTTTTCTCAGGGTCCTTTTTTGCTTCAATTTGATATTGAATCGTTAAAGCGTGAGGCAATTTCTCTAGGATCTCTGGAATAACCATTTTTGCCAATAGTACTTCTTTCTCATCATACCATCCTAATTTGCGAGCATACCCTGCCATTGTTGCTAGGCGCTCTTTTATAACATTAACAGGTTTTATCATTTTTTATAGGAGGCAAATTTTTTATGATCTTTACTAATGCGCTTTCAATCATGTCGGTAGCCCCAAAATGTTCTTTCAAAGCATCTAATGCGATTTGATAATTTTTCTCCTCTATGGGAAACCATTCAATTACCTTCGCAGCTGGTCCAGAACACGCTGATTTTAAATATTGCATTTTTTTCTACGTTTGTCAGATTAACATTGCTGTTGATAGCAGCTTCGAACATATCAATAAAGCTCGGCCATTGCAACAGATCTCCCTGAAAAGTTGCTAACGGTAACTTAGGCAAATAAGTGTTAGGTCTTCTCCCAGGTGAAGCTATTGTTCCCGGAGCGCCTATAGCAGCACTCCTTGCGACCGCACTTGCTTTTGCTATGTCTCGATCCGCCTTATCATTTTCGTCTTCTTCAAAGGTCGTAACCTTGATATCAAGAGCGAGTATCTTATTCTCACATGACTTAATAGTCAGCGAATCATTAAACATCTCATTGGAATTTAAACGATTTCGACGACTTTCCCAAATCTGCATTAATCCTTCTAAAAGAATCTGAGCGATCCTTTTGTTCGTTTTTACATCTAAATGCGAAACTGACGTTTCCGCATCATTTATTGCTTTTTTCAAATTCTCCAACTGAAGATTCCAAAAACCTTCTTCTAACTGATTACCAAAACTAACACTAGAGTCATCCCCTTTCGAGCCCGACTTAGCATCTCCTTCAAAATCCGGAGTACCTTCCCCCGTATTCGACATTTTAGCATTGACAAAATTCCTGCTTCCTTTTTACAAGAATTAAATCCCAAACGAGTCCCCAATGCGCTTGTCCGGCAAATTGACTCACCAAAAATACTTAAGACTACTTTCTTGAAATAACCCTTAAGCTGACCCTTACAATCAATCTCAATTGCCCTAGCAATTTGATAATTAAATTTACGAATAAAACTATCAACTTAACCTTTGTTTTCTCTTTTAGAACACGCCAAATCTCGATCGACGTTCTTGCTGCTTCTTCTTGATGGCTTCTCTTGACAATTTGACGTAACTTTGATCTCCTTCTCGACCCGCAGAATCCGACTTGACGGCTCAACGTGCAGATCCCAGCGATGACGATCGCGTCCCTCGCTGTCCACTTCGCTTGAACACCTTCCTTGATCGAATCCTGTCTTGAAATCTTCAAAGCTCGCTTTCCAAACGTGGCATACTGGTCACGGCACCAAAAAATCTCGCGTCATGTTGCAAGCAAAGTTCCTTCCTTGCGTCCGTCGGGTCTTCTCTCCTGAACGATGCGTGCAGACGGTCGAAGTTGCGGCATTGATCGTCGTTGCCTAGCAGGTACATTGCGTTGTGTAGTTTTTTTTCTTTCTTTTGTGACGAAGACCAAGAACACACACAAAAAGAAGAGGAGAAGTTTCTGTTCGAATTACAAGTTAATACTCACATAAATTTAAGATGACTTGTGAGTAGTGGCCGAGAATTCCCGATCGTCTGTTTTCGCTATTCTATGAAGGTGGCTAGAAGCAATTTTTTGTTCCATTGGAAAACAAGGGTCTTCGTCACAAAAGAAAAAAAAAACTACACAACGCAATGTACCTGCTAGGCAACGACGATCAATGCCGCAACTTCGACCGTCTGCACGCATCGTTCAGGAGAGAAGACCCGACGGACGCAAGGAAGGAACTTTGCTTGCAACAGCAGTTATAGCAATGAGGTCTAATGAGAGCTCACTAAACATCATAAAAACAGTATGAAAATGTATCATTCACTATTATCAAAGAACTTTATATAAAAAAGATTATCAAAATTATACTCCTTCTTAGCAAAATTGCGTGAATTACACTTTTAAACCTATCTAGTTGACAACAAATCAGTCATTATATTCGCACAAAATCTATTGATATCACAGTGTATGCATTATCAACGATCCCCGTACTAAGACTAATTTATCATTGGAAAAGTATCAAAAGTAAAATTCTCACTGTACAATAACATAAATATTCATACTAAAACCAAATAATAATTACAAACATCAATTTCGCTATCATTAACTTAATGTGCTTTTTAAAAGTATCATAAATAATTTAACATTGGAACAATAATTAAGCAAAAGAATCAAAAGAAATAACATCAAAATGAATAAAGAGAAAAAGGAAAAAAAAGGGATGAAAAGAAAATAATAGGTTTTAGTGAAATCCCATATCCTTATCGATGATATCTCTAAAATGAATTAATTCCTGCCTCATTAACTCTAAAACAAATCTATTCCTCAGATCATATGAGAGAGCGGGCAACATCACATCCCTATCTCTAACATACGTCCTCGCAAAATAAAGAATCTGCCAACCCGTCTCATCAAGTTGACCTATCTTGATGGGATACCATCTCCTATGGCTTGGTAAAAAAATATCCAAATATGATAAACCTAAATGAACATTGTTCCACAAAACTTCTGGAAATTGTTCATTAGCCGGGTCATACAAAACAACTCATTGACATCCCTACTCCTATCTATAATTATTAATCTAAAGTGTTTATCGATGTCAATAGGAATCAAAATAATAGAATGCGATGAGTCTGGTTTCTTAAAATAACTTCTCTTCCCATCATAATATTGTCTTTTTGCTAAAAGTCGACCAGTATGAACGAGCAGTGCAATTACATGTTTAAAAGTATTACTCAATAATGAAAGATAATAGTCCACTGTATCTGCGTGAACCCAAGAAAATCTAGTGAATGCTTTACTGTACAAAGCTTGCAAATGAAATCTTTGTAATTCTGTTGGGGTAAATAAATTAGAAATCAGAACTTCTTCTCCTACCTATTTCTATCGTCTTATGAAAAAGTTTCTCTACTTGGATAATTTCTGCTTTTTCTAATCTAGTCTTATACCAATTTTTCCCATGTGGATACGAAATGTTATAGTCAATATGTGACTGTCTACGACCTAATTGTATTGCCCTAGTTTCTTTCAAATTCATTAAAATCAATTCTTTAACCAATCTCGTATCTTTCGTAATCCATTTTAAGTAAATGTTCATATGTTCATCCAAATTGTAGTGTTTATCCAACATAGTAGGTTTTTTCGTTCCTCAATTATTTCTAATTCTCGATTTCTAATTGTTCGTACATTATGCTTACTATCTTCGAAAAATTGTTTCGCTGCTATTGCTCCATCCTTTTTCCTATTTTCTGTTTTAATTTGTCTACTCTTTTTCCTGCTTTTATCTCGCTTTCTCTTTCGAAATAAATAAAGTTTTTCTGCTTTTTTCGATGCAAATATTTTCGGTGTTGCTACATATGAAATTAATAGTTCAGCTAAAGTCAATATTATCGTCAAACTATTAGAAGTTGACGCTACTTGACTATCTGACGTAATAGTTGCTACTAATTTTACTGGTTCTGCTCTATTTTGTAGAAAATCTAAAGAATTCCTATCAGTGTATGGTCTAACATATTTTGGCAAATTACTAGAGTCCGAAAACTTCGAGTATTCTTGTAATCCCAAAACTGTAGCTGTATCAGTATACATGCTTTCTTCCTTACGCGTTCTCTGAATTGCATCTATAAATTGTGGATTCAACGGCGGTTGCTTAATATTAATAAAATTTGGATCTATTGTTTGAAAAATATCTGACTGCAAATTACTTGTTGACTGTTTTCCTAATTGCTCTGGATTATTAACTTCTAAATCCCAATCTAATTCTGTCTGATCCATTTCAATGGTCGAATCGCTATCGCTATTATTTGTCGCTATCTTGTCTTCTTTATGGCAACGCATTTCGAAAAATTAAAGAAAATTCTGCATATGAAATCTACACTTATTACATTCTATGAGACATGAAATATAATTAAGAAACTATTATATTGTAATATTGCACTTATACCTATTCATACTGTCGAAATAATAAAATAATACAACTAATATACTAAAATAAATACGTCCGTTATACGGCTTCCATCTTGTTTTCTCAACTACATGACATGCAGTCACAAACGTGAACACAATCTTCGCAACAATAATTTCGTTTTTCGATATATCATGTTCAATTCCTAACTAAAATAATATCGCTATCGCATTGTCTAATATATTAGAATATATTAGACATTATTGAGTCTCCAAAATAAATGAAATTTCAGATAAAAAGAAAAGTGAAAACTTGGCTATCACGCTACCGCGTGTGCTCTGTCATGAGATCACAAGTGAAGTAAAGTGATCGTCATGCGCTTCTTCTTGATTTTCGACTTCCGGGATGAGTAATCAATTCTCGTGATTGGTCTAAATTATGAAGTGACCAAACTATGACGTTACGTGAGCCTACGCTTTGTGCGTGCTGAACTATTTCTTCTTCTAGGCCAAGTTACCTCTAGTGGCGGTTTCTTGACTCTTTCTCTTAAATTGTAGTGATGTTTTAATGTTTTTTTCTTTTTCTATTGATGTCTTCTTTTCTTTTATATTTTCAGGTTCAAATAAAGGTTTTAATGATATTTGATCATTATCATCTATAAATTTCTCCATTATTTCCATGCGATCTTTAATTTCATCGTCTTCTTGCAATGTTTCAAATTTTCTTTTACCTCGTTCATTTATTATTTCAATTTCAGGTGCAAATTCTACTTGTGATGGTTCCATGTCCTCTATCGGTTCATCCACTCGTTTATTAAATCTTTTTAATCGCTCAACATTGACAATGTCTATTTTTTTCTTGTATGATTTGTAATCTGATAATTATTTGGTGCTGTTTTCATTACTATTTCCCATGGGCCTGAGTATTGTGGTAAAAGTTTTTCACTCAGTCCCACTTTTCTATTTGGCTTCCTTAGATATATCAAATCTCCAGGTGAAAAGTCTATCTGCTGTCTATTTTTATCGAATCTTTTCTTGCTTTTCTCCGACATCCTTTCTAGGTTTCGATTAACTAATTTTCTTGCTTGTTTAACATATTGTATAGTGATTTCCTGGTAATCCCAAATTTACATCAACATTCAGGTCTGCTTCTTGACATCTTTGAATAAAAAATGATGTGTAACCCATTGTTTCATGAACTGAATTATTGTATGTAAATATTAGAAAAAGTAAAAATTTGTCCCAATCTGAATGTTTATCATTGACATAATTTGACAACATATTCGCAAATGTCTTATTAAATCGTTCTGTTAGTCCATTTGTTCTCGGATGATATCCGGATATAGTTTTGTGCCTTATTTTAAATAGTCTGCTAACTTCTTCAATCACTTGATTTCTATATTCTGTTCCTCTGTCACTTAAAATCTCTTTTGGACTACCTTCTTCTAAGATTACTTTATTAAAGAGTGCCTTGGCTGCCTCTAACGCTGTACATGATGGTGCGGCTTGTGCCTTTACTCCTCTTGATAGGTAATCTGTCATTATAAAGACATACCTATTTCCATTCGCAGTAACTGGAAATTTGCCTAACGTATCTATTCCTACTCTTTGGAAAGTTTTTTCAATTGTTGTCCATGGTTGTAACAATCCTTTCGGCTTCGTAGTATCCGTTTTTACTCTTGCACATTCTTCACATGATAATACATAATTTCTGACATCTGAACAAATTTTTGGCCATATAAATCTTGTTTTAATTCTATTCCATGTTTTTGCTACACCCATATGTGCTCCAGAAAGTGCGTCGTGCATTTCATACAGTATTTCTTTCTTCATACGATTTGGTACGACGAGACGATATAATTCCATATTCAGAGTATTCTTTCTTCTGAATAAAATATTATTTTGAAGTACATACATATTCAATGAACGTTGTCTTCTTTTTGGAATCTCTTCATATCTTTCTAATGCTTCGATGATTTCCTTTATTTTTGGATTTTTTCTCTGTTCTGTCGGAAGGTCCATTTTCTCAAGAAACGATGGAACAATTTCATCCTCATCTACTTGTATAAGTAATCTACTTAAAGCATCCGCATCCAGGTGTTTTCTTCCTGATTTATATATAATATCATAATCATAATCCGTTAATTGTAAACTCCATCGTGCTAATTGTCCATTCGGATTCTTTACTGATTTAAGCCATTGTAATGCTGAATGGTCAGTAATAATTTCAAAATGCTGTCCATATATATAAGGTTTAAATTTTTGAATAGCAAATATTATTGCTAAAAATTCTTTTTCTGTTGCCGAGTAGTTCTGTTCGGCTCTACTTAATAATCTACTCGCATAAGCAACTACATGTTCTTCTCCATCAATCCTCTGTTTCAGCACTGCTCCTAATCCAAATGCTGATGCATCTGTTGAAATCATAAAAGGTTTCGTAAAATCAGGATGTGCTAATACTGGAATTGTTATGAGTGAGATTCTTAATTTCTGAAATGCTTCATCATGGGGCGGTCCCCAATCAAACTTCTCATCTTTCTTAGTTAAATTCACCATCGGTTTTGAGATTTTGGCAAAATCTGGAATAAATTTTCTATAATAAGAACATAATCCTAAAAATCCTCGTACTTCTTTGAAATTCTTTGGTAAAGGAAATTTAGCCACCGAATTGATCAGTTTCGGATCTGGCGAAACTCCATCCCTATCAATCATATGTCCTAAGTATTTAATATTATCAGTACCAAAAGTACATTTCTCCAGTTTAACTTTCAAATTGGACTCTCTTAATTTATTGAATACGTTCTTCAGATCCAATAAGTGTTGTTCAAATGTTTTTGAAAATATTATCAAATCGTCCAGATAGGCGATGCATACTCGTCCCAATAAATTACCTAATACTTTATTCATGAGCTTTTGAAAAGCTGCAGGGCTATTGCATAAGCCTTGACCCAATACGTTACATTTGTAATGACCTGCACTAGTCGTAAATGCTGTTTTTTCCTTATCTTTTTCATCTATTTCCACTTGGAAATATCCTTGAACTAAGTCCATCATTGAAAAATATTGAGCTCCTGCTAACTGATCTAGCGTATCATCTATCCTTGGAATCGGATATATACCATCTTCTTCGTAACGGCATTAAGCCTTCTCCAATCAACGCAAAATCTCCATTTGCCATCTCTTTTCTTGACCAAGAAAACAGATGCGCCCCAGGAACTTTCTGATTCCCTAATAGCATCCATTTGTAATAATTTTTTACTTCTTGAGCTTCAATTTCTTTTTCCTTTATTGACCTTCTGTATGGTGGAACATTTATAGGTTTCGTATCTCCTGTATCTATAGAATGCTTATATACTTTAACTCGTCCTAAATCTTGATAAGATTTAGCGAATCTATCTTGATATTCTAATAACAAATCTTCTAATTGCTCTTTTTCATCTCTATTGAGGATATTTCCATATTTAGCTGCATGTATTGGTATATTATCTCCATTATCAGGTTTAAAATATGCTGTTTCTACTATATAATATGCTTTTGTAATTGCTGAGTGTTTACGAATAATTATAGGCTTCTTGCTTGGATTAGCAACTCTAGTTAATGCTGTTCCTTTGACAAAATTAGTTAATGTTTTACAACACATAAGTCCAAATCAATCCATTGTATTAATGGTTCACAATATAATTGTTCTGTTATATTTACTGGTAATTTTACTCACATCGTTGATTCGTGCATTGGTATTTTAAAATCTTCTCCAACTCTAACAATATAGTTCATTTCCAAAAAATCCTTAGGCATTGCAAATTCTTCGAACATGGGCTTTTTCCCTAATCTTCGGCCAATAGAAACAGTTTTCTTTTCGTAATCTAAGTTACATGGTGCATTAAGTAAAAATGGTGCTCCTAAGAGAATTTGGTGTTCAAATCCCTTAATTACTTCAAATTCAACATAATAATGCAATTTTCCGATAATAATGCAATTTTCCGATACTAATATCTAAATGACAACGACCTTCAGGGGTTATTAATGTACCATCAATTGTTTTAATCTTCTATTTGATTGTTGATATTTCGTTATGCTAATTTTCTTAGCGACATCTTCACTAATGATACAACAATATCCTCCTGAATCAATCATTCCTTCAAATTGAATCTGTCCTATTACGGCTGGAATACGTAATAATCCTTTTGTATAACATAAATTCGTTATTTGCAAATGCTGATTAATATTATTTTCCTCTATCTCTTTTTTATGTACTAAATGTTGCTGTGTATGTTTCTTTTTCTGTTTTTTCTGTTTCTGTCTTCTTGTGCCCTTCTTAGTTTGTCTTGGCCTGACTAGTTTTCCTTGCATATTTTGGAGTAGTTGGCTCCTCATTGGTTGTTGCCTAGGCTCATCTTGATACTGATAAGTGAATCTTCTTTGTGATCTCCCTCGAAAATTTGGTGGATTATTCCATCTTCTATTATTCTGTGATCTTCTTTGAGAATTGCCTCTATTATACCATCCATAATTCAGATTTTGGTCATAATAGTTATAACCATAATTTGGTTGTTGATAATTGCCTCTTGTAAATCCTCTATGAAAATAATTATTCCTTCCAGTGTTAAAATTGCCTCTATTATAATTAAATCTAGGATAATTAAATCTATTACCCCTTGGAATAAATTGTGAATAATTCAGTGGATATTGATAATACATATCGACTGGATATGTAGAATCCATCTGCATAGATTGTAACTGCTTCTTGATGTCTTCAACATCATTTTTCAATTGATCCTCAGGCTGAACAGTTTTCTCTGTTTTTTGATTGTTTTTCTCTTTTTGCTGTTTGTAGGAAAGCAATAATTTTGTCAGTTCCCGAGTCAGCTAAATTATACGTTTCATAAGCGGCTACTTTCGATAACATGTCGTCGACTGTGGTTGGGTAAATTAAAGCTAATTGCTTCTTCATGTCGTCCTTCAATCCTTGGAAAACCAAGTGCAATTTCTGTTTATCTGATATCGGTGGGTTTAAGAACGAGCATTGATGTAGGACTTTACGAACGTAATCTACGCCAGGACCTGTTGTATGCTTAGTTGAAGCTATAGTTCTTAGGACTGATTCTTCTGACTTTCGAAATTTTTTTTTAAAGCTTCTTTCCATTCTGGTCATGTAAAATTAGGATTTAATCTTTGTTGTTCAATCAACCATGATCTTGCATCTTCTTTCAAGATCACTGGTAAATTGATAATACGTTCCGCGTTTCTAGGTACTACTGCCTCTTAACCGGCAATCCATTCATCAATATTTTCAGTTCTCGCATTAAAATCTGGTGGTGTACGCCTCTGTGAAACCACATTATCCATAATATCTCTAAATTGAGCTTCTGTCATTGCTAAACCCATATTTGGATTGTTATCTGGTTCTTCTAATTCTTGAGAAAGATCTTGTTCTTCACTTTCTGATTCTGTATTATCTTCTAATCTTCTCAATACCACTTGTGGATCGTTTAATCCGTATGGTTCTTGTAACTCTAATATATTCTTTCTTCTAGCTTCAAGAGCTAATTGTTCTCTATTTCTACGTTCAGCTGTCGATCTCAACTTAGGAGTACTTTTATCAATCTTGAATTTTTCTTGAGGGTATCGCAAATGTCTTGCAGTATCCCGTAGTCCCAAACTATCTTTTGAAACTATCGGTGTCTGATTTGTTAATTGTCTATATCGTCGACTTATATCGTCTGAAAATCGTTTTGCAGAATCTGTCAATCTAATCCTCAAATTAATACGGTCAGGAGTATCTGCTGCTTGAGCCAGTGTAAATAATTAAATATTCTCAAAATAAAACTAACACCACTAGTAATAACAGGTGTATAATTAATAATCAAATGCTATTTCTATAATCATTCAAGCCTATGCTATTCCCAAAATTCCAATTAAAGCTAAATATTGCAATAAATTACAGTATTCTAAAGGGTTATCAGAAGACAGACAATGAATAATGAAAAGAAAATAAAGAAAAAGGGAAAGGAAAAATATTTTACAACAATAATTCCTATCCTATTACAATATATATTCTTCTTTTTTAATAATTTATAGTCTTCTTGGCTCTAAGAGTTCAACAATATTATTTTTTCAAAAATACTTTCAATATACTCTTATTATGTTTTATAGTCAGTATCATACTTGTCCTTCATTGTGTTCCTCGGAATGACTAATGCGTATTATAGCTTACGCGCAAACTCATATATTATGCAAAAATATGTTAATTATATACGCTCAAAAAAAAGTTCTGGAAAATTCCCAGATTTAATAATCAAACAACTATACTATATATATATTTATTATTATAATTATTATTATTTTTTTTTTTAATTAAAATAATTATTCCATCCGATTTCTCTCACAATTCACTACTTAAACAAACTAATTTCACTATTTGCAAACACATAATACAATAAAAAAAGATTCAGATTCTCGGACTATTCATCTGATTTGACCTTCACAAGGACATTTCAGCAAAATTTTCTTAAATCTGCATAAAATACGTTTTCTCTTTTTGTACTTATTGTTAATTTATATCAAATTTCATCAAATAATTTAATTTATCATGCGAAATCTCCGAGTTCGAGGTACTAATGTTATCACTACATCGAAAATTCGTGGAAGTTTTCTGTTCTAGGCTTCGTACTAAGACAAACACACATTTTTATCTGCATGAATTCTCGTTTCAGCCCTAAAACTCAAACAAATCCAACAAATTCCGGAGTTTTTTAACACGTTCTTATCGGTTTCAGAATTTTCGCTTGATATGTACTGAATTTCAATAAAGAATCATTTCCTCAAAAAACAAAATTTAAGACCAATTTTGTTACTTTTTGCAAAATGGCGATGAGAATAATAAAAATAAAGCACAGAAAATGTGAGATGCTCTTGCATTTTATCAATTCACTACCACAAATTAACAGTTTTGAACACAAATAACGGGAGAAAAAAATTGGATGCCCTTGCATCTCCATCAATTTGTCGCGTGACTCGTGGGGTACCGAGCCAAACGGCAACTTGAGTGACGACCTTAAAATCACCCGCTGGGATCGATTAGAGGTACATTCCCGAGCATTCGTTAGGACTACTTCTACTCTCGCGCAATTACGCTGCATTCCGGAGAAGACTCAAATCAGGACACGTGCTATTACTTAAAAGAACATAATCGCTTTATTAATCACGGAAGTGATTATACTAAAACAATTACAACTTAGGTTGAGACAGTCATTACAAATGTACTGGCTTGGACCAATACTTCAAATAAAACACAATACAATAAGATAATGGTTTAGTAAAATAAAAAAGATAAGTTTGGTTTGCATAAGGCGTTGGCATGAGTGACTAGCCCCCAATAGTTGGAGTGTAATGTCATTTCATGTAAACAGTAATATCATAATGGGTTAGTACGCTTACACTTGCAAACAACATGATGTGAACTCTATGCGAGCTCAAGAGAGACTCTCGCTCCAGAGCTCGATCCGATCTTCTTATAGGTGTCATCTGTTGAGCTATTGGTTGTGCATACTAACGATTGATGATGCTTATGATGTCATCGATCTTCGTTCCCTCTATCGATGTAATTCGTAAGTGCCAGTTGGCTTTGCTCCTTTTGGTGGTAGTTTCTGGTATTATTATTATTGCTATGACTCTACAGTAGCTTTGTAGGGCCATCCCATTTAGTATTCGGGTTTGTATGTTAGTTAACAAGTTCGGCAATATCCTAACTCAATATCCCTGCTACGGTAGCTGATCTAAGCACCTAACCGTAACAATACGGACCAAATATGTCTCAACCGATTTTTTCGGATCAACTTTAACATCAGAGACACCTGGCTTAGACTGTAAAAGTAGTGATATTGAATGATATTTCTTATTTTGCCTATGCAATCCTACGATCAATCCCAAATAAGCTAGGAGGGGTGCTAGGACTAGTAACATCTATCCTCATTTTAATAATTTTACCAATCACACAAAAAAACCTAGCCCGAACCCTAACCCCAAACCCCATATCAAAATTTATCTTTGGTCATTTGTGCACATTGTGGTCATTTTAACATGAATTGGGTCCCGACCAGTAGAAGCCCCCTTCGAGGGCATTGGCCAAATTTTTACAGCTCTTTATTTTTTATTTTTCATCATCTCACCAAGTCTTAACAAAACTTTTGCCCCGTAATACGGATTAATAAAGATAAGCTACATAAGCTAATGGGCTCATACCCCAATGACAGAACCTGCTAAGGAGATAAGCTATAATTAAACTAGCAGCCTTCAAAGTTGCAATAACCATTTAAATAATAACTACAATATCAACTACATTAAATTTACAGTATAACGTCCATACAAGGCCTTAATCCAGTAATAAGGCCCCTTAACTTGCAATTTAACACTTGGTTTCCAGCTCACACAATATGAACATCGTGAACAAATTAGTATAAATAAATCATTTTAATTTAAACTATCTGCCAAAAGCCCTAGCTCGTCCATGGGGTGATACAGGTAACCAAACTATAAAGGTTAACAAATAAGTTTAAATATTTAATACATTAAATATAAAATTAAAAATTACTTTTTAGTATACGTTAGACGGTAAAACAAGTAACCCCCACCCAAAGAAAAAAAATATCTTCTTACCTATTCTTTTATTTTTTTTCACCAAGAAACAAAAGGAATGACACACAAATGTTACCTTCATACTGACTAATTATTTAACTAGTTTTTTCATTTTTTCACATCCACAATAAAACTTTTATTGTTTTTATTTTCTTTACATAATAGTTAATAGTTTCAACTGAAAAAGAAATGGGCCCCCGTTTCGCAGGATGAAAAACTTATCAGAGCAATGTACTCAATATTTTCAGAGCACAAGTTTTGATAAACAAGTGTTTTGAAAACACTAAACGGCAAAAATTCTCATCACCTCAATCAAACTAATATTAGCCCTCACAGTAATATTAGCATTAACAACAGCAATCATTTTACTCGCCAAAAAAACAGAAAGAGACCGAGAAAAAATATCACCATTCGAGTGTGGATTCGAACCAATAAAATCAGCACGACTACCATTTTCACTACGATTTTTTCTAGTAGCATTAATTTTCCTAATTTTTGATGTCGAAATCTCGCTACTCTTACCCCTACCCCTAATTATAAAAATCACCCTCCTACACCCTCTAATTTACACTTCTATCCTATTCCTAATTATTTTTGACTGCAGGCTTATTCTATGAGTGGCATTCAGGAGCGCTAGACTGGTCTTAACAAGAAAGCCAATATAATGAGGCTCTTCTTTGTTAAAGAAGAAACAGTGAAGTGACAGAAACCAAAATTAAACCCTACAATTGAGCAGAATTGAACTGCACCTTAAAAAATCAAAACCTTTTATGCCCTTACATCAAAACACAAAGGCTATAGTGAATTCTAAATTCAATGCAAAATTGCTTATACAAACTAAAAAATATAAATAGCAAACAAACCAACCACAAAAATAAAATAACAAATAGTTAAAGGTAGTAAATCCTTTCAGGCCAAATATATTAGGACATCATAACGCAGACGAGGCAAAAGACCCCGAATCCAAATAAATAAAAAAACAATAACAATCACAGGTAAACAAACCAACTCAATAACGCCCCCAATAAAAATACCACAAA
>JH429794.1:1985-15853 GCA_000239455.1 Strigamia maritima
GGAGGAGGCGATTGCTTCCTTGATGGAGATCTTGTGAATGATCGCGCACTCGAGTGGGAGCGAGATCGTCCGTAACGTGGAGAGTATTTACCCGAACGGGGTTCCGTTCCTCTGGATCGGGATGAAGGGCGTGAGTGCGTAGACGGAGGACTAGTCACGACAGACGGACTTCTCTCCTGTCTTCGGGGAAGAGGAATGGCCTTCGAATTCAAAGGGTCTCCCTCCCTCATTTGCCGATTATCTCCACTATCGTGCAGGTTTCCATTCAGGTACCCAGACATCGCCCGAGGTTCCTCCTTACGTAAGGAGTCGCCCCTTATATGACGAGTGTCGCCAAGTACCGAAGGAACTCTTTTTGAACGGCTAGGGGAACGAGTCTGTCCACGGTCGGGTATGCCGAGACTTCTCGCCACACTCGACGCCCTACTCCGGGTATTTAAGGAGTAGTCATGGTCAGACTCGTTTGCTTGATTCGAGGACTGACTCACCTACAGGTGTGATAGTCGATACATCGAATAAGCCCTCTCTCTCCATATAGTCAAAAGGGTTAAATTTATTCTTAAACATGATTAGCTCCAGATTCCTGTTCACATGTGTGAACAGCTGGTTCAGCGTCCCAAAACGATGAGGTGCAACGCCATAATATCTACATCGCCCGCTCGAACGTACTTGCGCTCGAGCCCGCATCACCTTCGCCCCTTGACGAGATGGATACGACCGCATTTGCAGATCGCAAGGGTTCACCTGACGTAGAGGCGATAGGTTCGTCTGGCATCGCGGCGTGGTACGTGTGTACCACTTCTTCACTTTGAACGTCCTCATCAGTGGTTGCGTGGTCGTAAACTGGAGGTTGTTGCACCGTGTTCTCTAGTGCAAGCTGGCCAGTTCTTCCCATCGCACGCGTGATTCGAGGACTCATTGTAGAAGCCATGTAAAATTTATCAGAATTGAAATAAAGTATAAAATATTACACAAAGTAATGGAACGATATGATTTCACACTGTATAGCACAAGTACTACGAGTAGAAAGAGATAGAATTTCCTGTACATGGAGTATTTAAACTCCTAGTAATCCGTACATCCTGCTAACTCCAATTGTATGGTGAGATCCAATCAGAGTACGGCAAATACCGTCCTTGACCAGTGTTGACCTATATCCGCCATATTTGGGCAATTATCAGCCTCGAAGCTTATCCTAGATCTCAGTACAATGGGACAAACTCCACGGGGTGGCTTAGGACTAGCGAGAAAGTTTTCCACGTGGAAAACCTTTGTCTCCAGTCCCTGAACACATTATGAAGTCAGATTCCCATAAATAAAAAAAAAAAATAAATACATTTAATTAGTTAATATCAGCATAGTCGTGATTTGCGGAGATTACGTTCATTCGTTTTACTAGTGCGCGGAACACTGGCGACGGGGCCTTTTAACTCTACTTCTGCGTCAAATCTCGAAGCAGAATAGAGACAGACACACCTCACCATCAATCACTTGTGGCCCTACACTGGAAAATGTATTGGTCCTACCACGATGTGATCGAGTTCCATACGAGCTCCACGTTCACGCAGAAATACTAATAAAACCCACAAACACTAAGAATACTTTTACTCTTCGTTTCGAGGAAACGTACAAGATCCAATCGAACCTGTGTACATTTAGCACAAGAACCGGAAAAATTCACTAAGTCCGCCTGAACTTTCATGAATTTTATACTACAATATTTAGTTGTTTACACCGATAACTTTTAATATTGAAACAGTTGGGATACTTTTGCCGGCATCATCCTTTTCACAGCTCAGAGAGAGTTTCTTATTTCAGCCCGATAGGAGAAACGACAGCTCCCCCGACTAGCGCCTCTACATGGAATGGTGCAACTCGCTAAGAACGAAATTGTTCCTCAGTCAACATCCAAAGAAGAAGTTTCAGATTGGCCAATGTAGAGTACAACTCAAGTCTGATGAAGTTACTTCGGAAAATGCAAGACTCTAATTTTCGGTGTTATCCGAATACCCTACTTAATTCCGCAGATATGCAATTATTTCTCAATAGGGCATGGGAAATCCGAAGAAATCCATCCACCCCGTTGGAAATTACGCACACATCCGCCCCTAACTATTACGGCACTATTTAGTTATCGGCCGTAACCTAAATCCTATCGGAATAGACTAGTGGACAAGAAGTTGTTATAGACCGAATAATAAAAGTATATTATATATCAGGGATGATATGTTGTGGCCATTCGACCACATCACGCATCACAAGATACAGGTCTACACAAAAGACAACGTGTACTACCCACATGAATAGACACCTGATCGAATCGCAATCTTCACACAATAAAAATCGCAACCTCATCTCGGTGGGACCTCCACGTGTGACGATCCGATATTCGGGGAAATTACCAAGTGATAATAACCTCGAAATACCGACTAAATCACTACCAACTACGCGAAATCTGGAAGTGATAACCCAGTGTGTGAAAACTGTATGGAAACTCAGAGGGAAAATATACACATAACTTATCAAAACATAACAATCTGCATTTATTAACAGACCACTGACTAACAATTACTTATACAAATCTAAAGCCAGGAATAATATACTATCGAACAGAGTGTAATAATATAAATGTACGAGGGTAATCTGGAGTATGCCTAGGTCTGGAACTCTATCTGTCATTCCTGGTTGGTCTGAAGTGGTTCTAACAGGATTTGGGGTGGGAGGTCGATCCGACTGACGGTTGACTTTCGGCTGTATTCGTCACAAGGTTTGGGCTGACATTGCCGAATGACAATGCGTCCCAGACAGATGATGATCGATACTCGGGCCATTTGACCAGAATGTCGCTAACATGACAATACGATAACATAGATACCATAAACAAGAGTTGAGTGGGGTGTCGCTTGGGTCAAGTAACCCACTTGGCCTTCAACCTTATAGACCGGCGCTCCGCATCGCGACTAACACGTTAATAGATAATTATCCAACCCAAAATAGAGTGGTCACGATAACTGGCACGTCCAGATCAACAATCACCACTCTCCGATGTGTCACAACATCATGTCATCATCACTTTTGTATATTCGCGGTACATAGGCCTTCATAACATAAATGCTATGGCTCACTACGGTCTTTACGGTTGTTGCACCTGCCGGTTCGAGAGTCTTAAAAGCGTTCTGAAACCACATCAACTGGGTAAATCTGAACATAATATCAATATATCTTTAAGGGTTATCTGGAACCAAATAGAGCTCTGCGAGCCCTTTTATAGTGGTCGCTCATTTGGTGGTCAGCCTGTGTCCAATTGAACATCAGCATGACCATCAGAGGCGGGCACTATAAGCTTAACTATGACATGCCGGGAGTTGGGCCAATCGGTACAACTTCCTGCCAGAGTCCAAGTGAACTCTGCTTGACCAGGGTCAAGGGTCATCTACACCAACTAGGAAGTAGGTCGCAGGTGCGACCAATTACCCAGATACACATGAAAAGAATAAGTGTTGTAAGGAATTCCTTACAACGCTTTCCTTAAATAATAATCACTTTTACAAGTGATTTCCATCCACTGTATAAATAATAATGTGAAATATTATTATTTATCATAACTCAATAAATATACACTCTCTTATGAATTATTTACTTGTCAAACTGTTCTTAGTTACTTATTAGACCCAAAAGTGAGAATAATCGATAGCTGTAGTTTGAATTTGGCGCGGACAAACCGTCAGCGCCATCTGGTGTGCGAATAATAAGCAGTTTCCGATTTTGGACCGTCACAAATTTACTCATTTGATTAACAATGAGACCCGGAAAATAGTTTTAAACAATGTGGGGTTTGCACCGACTGGTAAAAGAAATTTAATTAGTGGTTCATGTGCTATGGAAGCTGGATGCACGTGGTCGGGCAAACAAGACAAAATATTAGTTCGTAACAAAGTCAATAAACCAATATTGAAATATATTTACTAAACATAAGGGTTTGTTTAAGTTGTCTGCAACTGGATACAGTCCTGATTCCAATGAAGTTAAGTCAACTTCAATTAATGGAAATAAAGTTAATGTTATCGAAAATAAATCAATTGGAGATTTAGAGTTATGGCATCGAAGAATGATGCATACTAATATTGATTCGATGGTTAATATGTCAAAAGGGGATATTGCCAGGGGTGTATCCAAGTTGGCTAAAAAGGAGATGAACTGTATCACATGCATGAAAGCTAAACAAACAAAACATTACGGCAAAGCTAAAACTAAAATTACATCATCGGGGGTTTTAGATTTAGTACACACTGACGTGTGGAGAACCACCAAATACGAAAGCAAAGGTGGTGCAAAATATTACGTGTCTTTCGTGGATGATTATACTAGATGGGTTAAAGTATATGTGATGAAATCAAAATCTCAGGTTATCGATTGCTTTAAAAGATTATATTGGTTACATGAAAAGATTAACGGGAGCTAAAATTAAGCGTTTACGGTCCGATAATGGGACAGAATATTGTAACGATAAATTAAAGCAAATTTGCAAAGCTCATAATATCAAACACGAAGTCACGAACATATATTCACCACATATGAATGGTGTGGCCGAGCGCTTTAATCGGTCAGCCAATGAGGCATTGAGGGCCACTATTGTATATGACAATATGGATCGAATGTGGTGGGCAGAAGTACTTATGGCCTACACACATGTTAAGAATCATTTGAGTCAGAAATTATTAGAAGGCCAAACACCGAGCGGGTATTCAACCTTAAGCCCAACATACACTATTTTCGAGTGATAGGTTCTAAGTGTTATCGTTTATTGCCAAAGACCCAACGAGACAGCAAATTGGGTCCTGTATCGAAGGAATGTATTTTGATTGGGTATTCTTGGAACACCAAGGGCTACAGGGTATACGATCCTGAAGAAGATAAAGTGTATAATACTCAGGATGTGAGATTCATTGAATCTTCGTTTGCGGATGCAACGAAGCATTCTATTAGTTTTGGACCGGATGATAATGGGAATCGGGAGAAATCTGTTAATCCAAGTCCTAATCCCAAGGTGACTTTACCTATCCCAACTTCTTCAATTCCAAAGGTAGTTGTTAAAGATGAGGGGCAGTCAGGGTCTATGGGCAATTGGGATAGAGTGGTTAAACAGCATCCAACTACTGGACAGCATCCTAACCATTATGATGCAACCTTATCATACCAAGGCCAAAAATTTCGTTCAGCTAATCAGTTATGAAATATTGTGAGGACAATAAGATTGATTACTCGAGAGAAAGTGTTAGGGATTCCTTCAAGTATAATAATCCTTATTTGGGTCCATGGGACATACGGAATGTTAGCGACGGGGGGGCGACGGATTCTCTTGATGCTGATTCACTTGATGAATCACACGTGTCGTCAACATCCGTATCTAATTTAGTTGATTTGGCTGTTTATTTCAAGGGTTTGGAATGTTCCAATGTGGATTTGGCAAACCCACTTACGTATTCTGAGGCCATAGCTTCTTCTGATAAGTCTGATTGGGAAACAGCTATGGGTGACAAAGTTGAAACTCTCAGAGAGAGAAATGTTTTCAAAAAAGTTGATAAGACTCCACAAATGAAAGTACTAGATCATAAATGGGTTTTTGTTCGTAAGAAGAATGCCGAGGGCAAAGTCATACGCCATCGCGCACGACTTGTTGCGAGAGGTTTCTTACAAAACTATGGTAGGAATTTACCGAGGTATACAACCCTGTCCTCAATTTTATTATTGTTAGGTTGTTCTTTGTTATTCTAGTATTATTTCTTAAGTGGGTCGATACACATTTAGATGTCAAATGTGCTTTTCTGTACAGTGATCTGCCTGAAGATATTTATGTCTATTCCTGATATTTTGGGTGTTGGGAAAACTAAAGTTTGGAAGTTAACCAAATCTTTACATGGCTTAAAGCAGGCGGGCAGACAGTAGTATTTAAAACTAAATGATGAGATAATCAATTTAGGTTTTGTAAAATTTACCTCCACTCAATGTGTATACAGATTTAAATGGGATGCCATTATTTTATTTTATGTTGATGATATTCTTATTTTCGCTAAGAATGACAAAAATAAGTTACATGTTATTACTCTATTGAACAAGTCTTTCAAATGTGTAGACTTAGGTAAAACCAAACGTTTCTTGGGGATTGACATCATTCGTGAGAAAGAGGGTATTAAATTCAGCCAAACTTCTTATGTTGAGGAATTGTCTAAACGATTTAGTAATTATGTTTTTAAGAAGGTTGCCGAACCATTTAAGGTTGGTTTTGATCTAGCTGAATTGAATCTTGAGGGTGATGTTTTGGATGCGAGTCAGTATCCATATCGAACAATGGTTGGCATATTGTTATTCATATCGAGGTATACTAGGCCAGACATTTCGATTGCGATCGGTATTCTAGCGCGTTACAACGCAAAACCGAAGCTTATACATTGGAACTGTATAATGCACTTATGGAATTACGTTGTGAGCACGAAGGATAAGTGTATCCATTTGAGTGGAAATTCTACTTTGAAAGTTAATTGCTATGTGGACGCAAGCTGGGCGACGACTATACCGGATAGGAAGTCCGTAACGGGTTACTTAGTCACAATTGGTGAAAATTTGATTCTTTGGCGAACAACAAGACAAAGTTTAGTGACTATGAGCGCTATGGAAGCTGAGCATATAGCATTATCAGAGTTAGTTAAGGAGATTATCTGGTTTAAACGTTGTCTAGATGAGCTAAGTAATGTTCAAAACTTAGATTTTGGAGGAATCGTAGTAAACTGTGATAACCAAGCCGGTATGCATTTTATATGAAACGATGTTGAAAATTCCAAAACTAACCCGATATACCTGTCTTAGTCAGTTGGTGGTTTTCCAGTCGCATCCTTCCAACGGAAGTTGCGCCCTGTCTGAACGTCCACCTGCCCATTTGGTTGTTGATCACCGTCTGCAGTGTCCAGGTTTGGTAAAACCTGCCCACATATGAGAATAGTGATTCTTCACTTTCTTGCCGAGTTTCCTGCACTTGTTTGATTCGTTGTTCCTCTGGAACATCAAATCGATCAATGTACAGTTTTGTAAAAGTTGACCAGTTGGTGAAATGTTGAATGTTGTGGCGATACCATAGTTTCGTGAGTCCAATTAAGTATCCCGATACTTTGGTCACCATTTCATCCAATGGAATCCCTTTAGCCTCGGCTACATTCTCGACAATTTCGAGAAATCTCATACATTTCTCGCTGTTGCCATTGAATTCGGGAATATCAACACTTTTAAGTAAGATCCTGTCTTGTTGATTGTCGCGAGGTGGGTTTACCTTGAGCATTGTGTTCACAGTGTCTTCCAATATTTTCTGATACTGATCTGTCAGAGAAAAGTTGGAAGAGCCACCAGAAGAATTATGTTGCTCCTCCTATTTGGGTGAGTATCATAATTTCTTTCCTTCGGTCTTGCACCTTGCTGGTTGGTTTGACCAGCCTGTGGTGGTTTCCAAAGGGGAGGGGGTCTGCTGAATCCCTTTGACTGCGGAGTAGTAGGTTCAGGTTGCCTACCACACTGCAGAGTCTGGAATCCAGCTTCCTCAAACACACCCATGTTTGGTTGAGGTGTTGGCACAGATCTGATCCTTGGCTGATCAACTTTTCGAGTGGCATTGATTGACATACTGCCATACACACTTTGTGAGTTTGGTCTCTATTGGGATCCAAATCTTCCTTTGTCCCTCCTAAGATATGTTTTTGGGAGGAGGCAGAATTTTCTTGGCCATCTGTCCCAATTTTGTGTTGCTAGAAACTATTAGTGATGTAAGACCCATCGCTGTTCGAGCGTTTGGTGTCATTACCACAGTTTTCTGCTTCACAGAAGGGGACAACTGTCTTTGCACCATCTGTCCCGTGCTCTTTCTGGCTAATTCAATACTCGGAACTCTGTTCAGAGCTGTGTAGGCCAGGGCTGCACGAGCAGGTGAAGAGAGTGGGACATGCCTAAAAGCTAATGGAGGAAGCATTCTCTGCTTACCCGCTTTGCTTATTCCCGAGTCTGTACTTGATCCAGAGTTACCAACTTCTTGAAATTGCTTCAGGTGTTGCCTCATATTGTGAATTGAGGCAAATTCTGATACATTCAGTTGGAAGTGCGCACAGTAGTCGAAGTAGGCCTCCGACTTATATGCGGGATCTGACTCTGAGATGCGCAGGTCCACTTTTTTATTAAAGATGCCTTTGCACACTTGTCTCATGTTTTCTAAGTGAATCCTGGCTTTCTCTAGTGTAGAGAAATCACTAGAGTTTAGAAAGAAAAATTCTCTAAGCTCCGACAATTTCCTTTTGTTAACACTGTCATTGGATTCCTTAACTGGTGTACTGTTGGCAGTATCTTCACCTTGACTTGTTTTGTCCTCTGATTGATTTGTTGCCGCCATTAAGGAAGATCTAGTTGTGTTGATATACAACTGTGCTTACTTAAAGTAGCAAAATCATTAGGACTCATGTTATTCTTGGCACAAAAATCTATAAACTCTCTAATCTCCTGGTCACGGTTAACCACTGGTACAGTGATTGGCGTGGCCGAGATAATAGGTGCTGATAGACGCTTCTTCCAATAAACTGAATCTGGATTCATCCAAATAAAATTCATTGCAATAATTTGTCAAAGCCCTTTGTTCAGAAGATGGTGACTGTTCAACACTATTCTCTGTAGAATCTTGAAGACCAGTCATCTTAGCTTCTTCCCTTTGCTTTTCACGCAAAGCACGCATGTAAGCCTCAGCATCAGCAAGACACTCAAAACTTGCAGCATTCAAATTATGCCAGCTGCAAAATCCCTCTAACTTTTCTTTATCAGAAAAGTTGATAGGAGGTTGCTCTTGAATTTCTATGTCTACAGTGGGTTCATTGTCAGAATGAATCTCTGTTTCTGAAGCAGACATGTCACTATCTGATTGTGCCATTTCTAATTATTTTTTAGTTTAATTAAAATATTAGCAAATTAAATCAGATTATTTGAACAATAACTGAAAATACACAAAGTAATATTAATAATGTAACTCCACAAACAATACTTAACACTGCAGCACGTGGTTCGAATCGACACTTGGAAGAAAGAACAATTCCATCGTCTGGTAGGTAATCTGGGTTGTGAATGACTGTATCTGCATTCGAGGAGCCTGTCTATTAAACGATAGTCCACGATGGTTTTAACCTTTAATTTTGCTTGTATATCGCTGTCTTAAGTGGCTTTGAATAGTTGGTTACAGAGAATTTGTTTCTTTTTTGTCAAGTCAAGGTGCAGCTGTTTAAAGGGTTTTAAGGTGTCACAACTGTCTTTTATACGTTTTCACGTTTAAAATCCTGCCAGGTGACGTATACTGGTCAGGGATTGATTGTTACGTGATAATCCCGATCTCTGACCAATGCGGTGTAGGTACTATTTGGTGTATTTTTTAGGCCTAGATTTCCAAGTGTGTATTTTCAGAATTAAAAGCCATGCTTTGGAATTCTAGACCAAAAATAATAATTGTTTTCTTCAATTCTTTTATTTTAAGTAATAAAATTAAAGTAAAAAAAATTATTTTCTTTGTTCTTATTCTTGGTTTGTTTCCTAGGAAATGTTGTTCATGTCGGAAAACCGTAAGACTGTCAATTGTTACATTGTCAGCACTTTTCCGACGATATTTCTGCTTACTTTCTTTTGTTTTGTTTTTCTTTAAAACCTTTTACAATAGAACTTTAAGCTGAACCAATTCTTTCTATTCTTGTTTTAAGTCAATAACTTTAAAACCAGGTAAGTATAATCTTAAATTAGTCTTATTAAGTCGGTACTTGTATGAATAGTTGTGATTTTATATAGATTTTAAACAACACATGGTGATCTTATATTATGTTTCACCTATTTTATTCTTATTTTCAAACTGAATACTATTAATGTCAGGTAAGAATTTATTCTTAATCCAACATTTAATATTTTGAAACCAGTGGAATTTTATATGGAATTCTATAGTTTTTAATGGCAACATGTGTTTTCTAAACACGTGGCCCTATAATTCTATTTTTTACCACCTTTCTTTAGACTTAAATCTTTATTAGGAAAGTGTAAAATTTGCAATGTCAGATTGTAAGTATCTTTTCTTAATTCAAGATTCTTTTCCTAAATTCAGAATATTTCCTTTTCGAGGAGTGTAAAACTGTCAATTTTCAGATTGTCAGTATCTTCTCGATCTTAGGTGAATATTTCATTTCACAAACAACAACTTATCTTGCGCTTGAAAAGTGTAAAACTTGCAATTTTCAGATTGCCAGTATCTTTTCATCATGCTAAGTTTTGTTGTTGTCCCTTTTTATTTATATCTTTGAATTTATTTTTTGAAAATATAGTCATTATATGTAACAACTGGGTCTTTTCATGTTTAATGTGTTTTGTTCGCAAAATGAGGCTGTTGTAGTTACTTTATCAAAATAATGTTATCTAACACCTTTTATTTTAGCGACTATTAAACACAACATGACTTTTGGAATTCTATTATTTTTGGGGTATTTGTCGAGTTAAATATGAATTAACTCAAACAATTTTGCCACAAAATCTGATTTAAAAAATGTATTTTTAATTTATTTTGCAGAATACATTTATTTTTAAGTAAACTTATATCTACTAAAAATAATAAAAAATACTACAAATGACTTCTTCTATGAATAAAAAGCCAAACTTAATATATAAAAATATTTTTTCAAATTTATTTAATTTTATTTATTAAAGTCTCTAAAAAGAGACAACTTCCGTACTAAAATTTTTTAAACAAAATAAAACAAAATTTAAACTAATTCCAACTATCTACCAAATGGTTTGGGTTAGATTGGAATAGTTCCATCAGGAGATTTTGGTGGAAAGGGAGGTGGGGTAGGAATCTTGGATTCCTTCTTCTCCTGCTTTTCTTTCTTCTCCTTCTTCTCCTTAGGAGTGGAGGATTTTTTAGGTTTAATCCCATACTTGGCTGCATACATTGCCAAGGTGGATTTCCTCTTCTCCGACTTAGCAGGTGCGACTGGGCTTTTGTCTTCAATCTGGGGTTGGGCTGAGATTTTTAGGGCCTCCAGTTGGACAACTGCTTGTCCAGTCAGCTGCTCATTCTAGGAAATCTTTACTTCCTCGTTTGAGCCACTAGCTAAGTTGGGGTTTGGGGCCTCTCCAGTGGTGATAGGGAATTCTGGTTCCTCTACTTCCATGGAAGATGGGTCCTCCAATACCTTAGTTACCTCTTCTTTTCCTTTTCGGGCTTTAAGAGGTAATTGCTTCTCATGCATGGTCACCCATTTTTCCATTTCTGAAAATAGGTGTGGACCATCATGTTCACGGTGCAATTTTTTGGGATCTGCAGTAAGGGCTTCTCCTCTCCTGTTGAAGTTGATTCAACAGCGAGGACACGTCGCCCAATTGCGACCTTCAATGGGGAATGCGCTACGTGTAACGCTATGTGAAATTGAATTGCTACGCTACGTGTAACATAGCAATTCAATTTCTTATCCCACGGTTCTCCTACTGGACGCACTCGTGTGCCGTCGCAGTTAGGGCAGGTGAAGAGATTCGACTCTGCCTTAAATCCCATACACCACCCGCTTCCTCCACACATCGGACAATTCACTTGTGTGTTGGTCAAGACTGGGGATGCATTTGTATCTGCCAAAATCTTCGCCCGAATTTCTTCACGCTCTTTTTTGGCTTTGACGCAGGCATCATACTTTTCCTTATTTTTGGCCTTAATCTCTGCCAAGGCGATCTGGGCAGGGGTTTTGGCAGGTGGGGGAGGTCGAGCATAAGGGACTGCCTCAGCGCGACGTTTCTGTCTCGCCAAGCCACCCTGTTTTGTCGATTTTCCCGTATGATTTACGTTGCCCGCTGACCAAGAGTCGTCGCGCGCCGCAATCCACCCATCAGCATGGGCTCGTTTCAGCCAGTTGCTGTAACGACTGGACTTCATCAATCCAGAGTTTGCCAAGTGTGCTTTTTCCACTAATTTGTCCTGTTCTGCCAACAAAGGTCTGTACCAGTTGATATTGTCGCGGTTGCGGCGTGGGTGACGCGCAACCTTGGCAATATTGGCTGGTTGAGGCATCGGTTGTGGTGCTGCCCATGTAGCACAACTACGTTGCATCTATGTAGATGCAATAAAAAAAATTGATATGTGTATATCGATGGAATATTGATGCAGCTTGCATCGATGCAGAATCGAGCTCGTAGCCAGCACCAAATGGTCACGTTTTAAATCCGCATAGATATAGATTACTAGATTGCATCTATGTCTTATCTATGCCTATGAGAGATAGACTTTTCATTTAAAAAGAAAATAAGAATGTATTTCAAATTCCTGACACTATTTGATTCGCTTTTAATTTTCTTCTTCTATATTAGAGATTTTAATATCAAATATCAGCTAATTATTATTTTTTATTTTATTTTATTTTATTTTAATTTTTAAACATTTTTAAATTTCCCGCCTTAGTTAATTTGAAAATTTTTTCCATCCTACCTGGATTTGAACCTACAACAACACAATCCAAAGTCTAATGCCTTAACCACTAACCTAACATGACTCATATTGTTGGATTGTTTAACTGACCTTTTAAAGACAAACCGAATGTATTTTTAAATATTTTTAACAAATTTTGTTAACACAGTTGAATAGGAAGTATTGGGCGGGCATTTTAATGATATCATTAAGAATGGCCTTTGATCTTTGATACTACAAGCCTTGTGCTTTAATTATGGTACCACTTAACCAATACTAAAATTATGTCACAAAGTTAAAAATGATACCAACAGTTCTGGGTTTTAGTGTTATCTGGATCAATATGACGTCTCATTATTTTAGTACTAGGCATGTGGTACCATTTTTATAACTTTGGTACCATAACTTTAGTACAAGACATGTTGTACCATTTTTATAATTTTGGTACCATAATTTTAGTACTAGGCTTGTGGTACCAGTTTTATAACTTTGGTACATAATTTTAGTCTTAGATATATGGTACCATTTTCAACTTTGGTATCATTATTAACTTTGGTACCAGTTTTATAACTTTGGTACCATTTTTAACTTTGGTACCATTTTTAACTTTGATACCATTTTTAACTTTGGTACCATTTTTAACTTTGTGACGGGGTGACTTGGCCATCGATATATCGAACGATATATCGATTCCAGTCGCAACTTTAACACGATACTACCGCCTAAAATGCATATAGTACCGAGACAAAGTCGCAATGAGTTCAGATTAAAATATATTAACACTTAAGTTCAGGTTTAAATTACTTTATTGTTACACTTGAATAAATATCTTACGACAAAGTTTATTCCATTGTTTCCGATCTACCACGTGGTTTGGCAAGCACGTTGGAGAAATTAGTCCTAGCGATCTGAATATCGACGTTGACTTTGCAATATGGTCGTCACAAAGCTAACATGAGTTGATCTAAACTTTAGACCAACACATGTAGTCACCAAGACATTAAATCTTGACCCAAGAAAAGAGGTGCAAATTGATTCCCGCCAATGGTTAAACCATTCCAATCACACGGCGGTTTAGGTGTCAAAAGGGTTACGGATCACTAGGTGATCTGTATGCCCGAATCTCACCTAGTGAATCTTATGTGCGCCATCAAACATGATGCCGCAAATCCGCGTCTTGCACGACGCGTTATTTCACAAAGGGGTCCCGGGCCATGAAAGAGGAGAAAAGATAACACAGACATTACTTTACTCACGGGTCGGCCAGGTCCTGTGCTGCGTCTTCGAAGCTACCAAGTATGTTACGGGCATGAAGGTCCTGTCGACCGTAGTCCGGCTATCTTGCCCACTGGCCACTCGATCTCGG
>JH429798.1:4987-29621 GCA_000239455.1 Strigamia maritima
GGGCAGGCGGCGACGTTGGTTCCCGGTCCTTGCGATAATCGTCGATTATCGCACAACGTCTTCGAAACGCGCGATGCGAAGAAAAGTCGTATTTCGGCGCGTCTTGGCCTCGTCCTTCGGTTGCCAATGGCGACGAATGTCGGCGAACGTTGCGTCGACGTGCCCGGGCCTCGGCGCACGTATTCAGCGGGAAAACAACACGGTGTGGCCGCGGACGAACCGCTTATAGTGCCGGCAATGATAAAAAGCCAAATTAAATACTTAAATCGAGAAAACTCACACATAAGGTCCATTAAAAGCATTTCCTGGTTTATTGAGCAGATAGAGCAAATCGGGCGCCATCTTGGCGGTACAGACACAGGAACCAGAGAGAAAAGTCTAGAACCCAGACCAAAGACTAGTCACAACATGAATTTTCCATGACATCACAACAGTATGTCATGAAAAATGCTCAAACAAGCAAAACGTTATAAAACATGACATCATGACAAAGAGTCGTGTAAGATGCTTATACAAGTCAAAGGATCACAGAACATGATGATACAAGCCAGATCAACTAACATTACATTCTAAAGTCATCTATTACATAGCAGGCATGTCCAATGATCACAGGTAAGGAAAGAGATACATTTCTATGTACTTATTGCATGTAAAATGGCACAATAAAAATCAGGAAAATTCTCAAACAATTTTTAAATACCAAAATATAATACATGACTGTTTTTACATAAAATAAACAGAGTCCAACAATTGTTTATAAACACATAAGTACACATATACACATGGGCCAAACAATAAACTATAAACCTATTATAGTGATAAAACCTTAAAAAAAACCTGATCTGAGATTGGTTCTGCACATTGGCAGACCTAAATATTCCAATTTACAATATGCTAACAAAAATAAATTTAATTAGTTAGTGCTAGTATAGTCGTGATTTGCGGGGATTACGTTCCTTCGTTTTACTAGTGCGCGGAACACTGGCGACGGGGTCTTTTAACTCTACTTCTGCGTCAAATCTCGAAGCAGAATAGAGACAGACACACCTCACCATCAATCACTTGTGGCCCTACACTGGAAAATATATTGGTCCTACCACGATGTGATCGAGTTCCATACGAGCTCCACGTTCACGCAGAAATACTAATAAAACCCACAAACACCGAGAATACTTTTACTCTTCGTTTCGAGGAAACGTACAAGATCCACTCGAATCTGTGTACATTCAGCACAAGAAACGGGAAAATTCGTTAGGTCCACCTGAACTTTAGGAATTTTATACTACAATAATTACTGGTTCACACTTATAATTATTTTTTTTTTTTTTTTTATTTTTTTAAATATAGAAACAGTTGGGATTCTTTTGCCAGCATCATCCTTTTCACAGCCCAGAGAAAGTTTCTTGTTTCAGCCCGATAGGAGGAACGACAGCTCTCCGACTAGCGCCTCTACATGGAATGGTACAACTCGTTAAGAACGAAATTGCACCTCAGTCCACATCCAAAGAAGAGGTTTTGGATTGGCCAATTTAGAGTACAACTCAAGTCTGATGAAGTTACTCAGGAAAATGCAAGACTCTAATTTTCGGTGTTACCCGAATACCCTACTTAATTCCTCAGTTATGCAATTATTTCTCAACAGGAAATGAGAAACTCGAAGAAATCCATCCACCACGTTGGAAATTACGCACATATCTGCCCCTAATTACTACAGCACTATTTTGTTACCGGCTGTATTCTAAATTTTTATCGGAGCAGACTAGTTGGCAGGAAGTTGTTAATGACCAAATAATAATGGTATATTATAAATACAGGGATGATGTTTTGTGGCCATTCGACCACATCACGCATCGCAAGATATAGGTCTATACAAAGGACAAGGTGTGCTACCTACATGAGTAGACACCTGATCGGCTAGCAATGTCCACACAACAAAATTGCAACCAAATCTCGGTAGAACCTCCACGTGTGACGATCCGACATCTGGGGAAATTACCAAGTGATAATAACCTCGAAATACCGACTAAATCACTAACTACTACGAGAGATTTGGAAGTGATAACTTGGTGTGTGGAAATTGTACGGAAACTCAGAGGGAAAATATACACATGACTTATCAAAACATAACAATATGTTTTTATTAACAAAGCACTGACTAACAAGTTACTTATACAAATCTAAAGCCAGGAATAATATGCTATCAAACAGAAATATCATAGTGTAAATATATGAGGGTGAATCTGGGTTATACATAGGCCTGGAGTTCTATCTGGTATTCCTGGTTGGTCTGAAGTGGTTCTAACAGGTTTAGGATGGAAGATCGATCCGACTAACGGTTGACTTTTGACTGTATTCGTCACAAGGTTTGGGCTGACATTGCCGAGTGACAATGTGTCCCAGACAGATGACGGTCGATACTCTGGCCATCTGACCAGAGTGTCGCTAACAAGGCAATACGATAACATAAATACCGTAAATGAGAGTTGAGTGTGGTATCGCGTGGGTCAAGTAACCCACTTGGCCTTCATCCGTATAGTCTGGCACTCCGCATCGCGACTAACACGTTAATAGATAATTATCCAACCCAAAATAGAATGGTCACGATAACTGGCACGTCCAGATCAACAATCTCCACTCTCCGATGTGTCACAACATCATGTCATCATCACTTTTGTATATTCGCGGTACATAGGCCTTCATAACATAAATGCTATGGCTCACTACGGTCTTTACGGTTGTTGCACCTGTCGGTTCGAGTCTTAAAAGCGTTCTGAAACCACGTCAACTAGGTAAATCTGAACATAATATCAATATATCTTTAAGGGTAATCTGGAACCAAATAGAGCTCTGCAAGCCCTTTTATAGTGGTCGCTCACTTGGTGGTCAGCCTGTGTCCAATTGAACATCAGTATGACCATTGGAGGTGGGCACTATAAACTTAACTATGACATGCAGGGAGTTGGGCCAATCGGTACAACTTCCTGCCAGAGTCCAAGTGAACTCTGCTTGACCAGGGTCAAGAGTCATCTACACGAACTAGGAAATAGGTCGCAGGTGCAACCAATTACCCAGCTGCACATGAAAGGAGTAAGTGTTGTAGGGAATTCCTTACAACACTTTCCCTAAATGATAATCACTTTTACAAGTGATTTCCATCCAATGTATAAATAATAATATGAAATATTATTATTTATCATAACTCAATAAATATACACTCTTTTATGAATTATTTTCTTGTCAAACTGTTCTTAGTTACTTATTAAACCCAAAAGTGAGAATAATCGATAGCTGGAGTTTGAATTTGGCGCCGACAAACCGTCAGCGCCATCTAGTGGCAGAATAATAGGTAGTTTCCGATTTTGGACCGTCACAGTTGGAATTGTTGTTATACTCGATAATTAATGTATTAGTTTCGATTTTGCAATAAAATGCTAATTCATACTCTGAATTTGTCTTTTTATTTCAAAAATTCATTCTATTTATATATTTAATCTAATACAAAAAGATAAAAATTAGAGTAAGGTACATTTATGTTTTTGCTTCTTCTTAACGTGTGGTTTGTCATGGTCTTCTTCATTCCCTCCACAATCACGAAATTGCATTACTGTTAACATATCCTCAGGATCACAATCTTCAAAGACAATTCTCATCAATGGACAATAAGGGGAAAAGCGGTAGTGCTCTATCATTGGTTTGTCTCCTTTCACCCATCTTGCAATTCGACCTTCACAAAATACACACTCTACAGTATCTGATTCATCCAAGTAGATAAAGCCAGCTCGAGCTAATGATCGTGGGCTGACGAAATCAATGGGCCAGTTTTTAAATGTACCTAGACGATCGATAAAAGAGAACATGATGCTATCAGTAGAAGCTCATGCTGGGAAAGCTTTGAATAGCATAATGTATCCTAATTCAATTGAAAACAATAATAACATTTCATAAAGGAAATCGAAGCATGTTATACTAGCAGTAGCTGGAAAAAGTATGAGTCATTCTCCTTTGTTCAAACACTTTCTGAAACTCAATTATACGATGCTTAAATCTTATTCTGTCACTCAATTCATCTCTTAATTTCATACATTGTAATCCTGATCTATCATCTGGATAATAATATTTTAAAAACAGAATGTTAGAAAAGGTGACTTTCTTCCGCTCCAACATTCTTTAAACATCTGTTTCTCCACTACATTCATCCGAACCTCACTCATATCTCCAAATTTAGCTGATCCCCCTGACCATAATATTATATGCATAGTTGACTGTTTTATGTATACTTTCCAATATAAAAGCGGCAAGAGCATTTGGCATAACTTTGTTATTTTGCAAAAAATCAAAATTTGATGCACGCAGGCATTCTAAATAAATGTCTCTACTTTCTCTTCTAATATAAAGTGAGACAGGAATGCCAGTAAAATTTAAAAGAATATAACTCGTTAACAGCCTAGCAATCCTTCCATTCCCATTTGAAAATGGATGTATGTACAAAAAAACCGATAAAAAATAGGCTGCATACTTCACAGCAACGTCCAAGCTCAATCTAGGATGTTTAAAATAAATTCGACATTGTTGAAACAAGGCTTCCATTTTCGCATCAACAAATTCAGGGGCCAAGTAATAAAAGTTTTCTTGCGCTGGTTTTGCATCCTTCTTTCTGTAGCTGCCAGCGTTTCCAATAATATTAATTCCAACTCCAAGATGGATTCTTTTAGCAAAATCAGTAGTAAAATCTTCTATAGGAAGAGCAGGAAATATAGCATTTGGAAAAATTTCAACATTAGTTTCGTACAGATTTTTCACTTTTCTAGAAAGATAGCTTTGTCTTTTGTCTGATGTCCAAGAATCAAAGCCATAGTGTCTATTATTTCATCAATTGTGTCGGACTTTATGGTCATCTCAGCTACAATACATTCTTTTAAATATATTTTCCAGTGCTCATTCATATAGCCTGTCCAGTAATCCTTTTGACTTTCAGATTTTTCATCCGCTCTAATAAGTTCTCGCATATTTTCAATTTCTTCTACAGATTTCTTAATGTTGATGTTACCAATCCAGGATGTTTTCCACCAAACTTTTTCCAAAATTTCATAATTTGAATAAATCATCTTGATTAAGTCTCTACGTATTAAAAAAGTGTCTTCTCATCCTTGCATCACATACTATGGTTTAACAATTTCATCTACTTGCCTTAAGATAGGAGCGTGGGAGATGTCATCCTCTGCTTTCTGATTGGATATAATTATAATAAAGAAAATACCTCCTCACATCTGTTCTTCGTCCACCCCACCCCCCTCTTCAATGCTCACCCCTCCACCACCACCCCTCCCTCCACCACCATCCCTCCCTCGGCAGTCCTCCAGTCCCCCTTAGACCCCCCTCCCCATCCTTTGAATAAATTGGACCAGGCTCACGCTTACCTACTGATTTAAAATTAATCACGTGAATTTGAATAGAGGAAATTCAATTTTAAAATTTTAGTGTAATGACATTATAGATATACTTCTAGTTTAATCTTTCATTATTCTATCTACCATAGGCCTTTTGACTGTTCACCAGTCTTCTTTAGTGGTAAAGAAACCACTGAAGAAGACTGGTGAACAGTTGAAAGGCCTATAGTAGATAGAATAATTTAACTAGGAGTATATCCGTAATGTTATTACAGTAAAATTTTAAAACCTTAATTAGAATATGCATTAAAAATAGATTTTTTGAATTAGGAAATTCAATGTAAACATTTGTAAAGAGTACATATCCTCTTCCTTTGACACATTTCTTGCATTAAAATTCAATTTCATATTAATTTTATTGTATCCAGTTTAGTTGGCAAATAAAATAGTTAATACTGAAATGTTTTTTCATAAAACAATTAAAAGCTCGTCATTTACATCCAAATTCAGAATTACAAACCAACTTATCCTTAATAAAATTTTCTCCAATAATTAGATATTATCCGCCATCTAGTAACAAAAAATGTACATTTTATTTACAAATTTGTTTTCAGTATGTACAAAATAAAAAATAATATATTTTGGTACCAAACTATTTTTGTTAAAATCCTTACACGGGCAAGGTCTTCTGTACAGATTTTGAAAAAATTTTTGTAAACAATGTAAGACTCATTTGACCACCAGGAATGTAACTTACAATATACCTTTAATTTAAAAAAATTAGTTTTTGTATTTGTAATGTGACAATTTCTTTTTACCAAAACAAAGAGATCACTTGCAAAATTGCAAATAACACGGTAAAAGATGTACTTTTCACCTAAAACCCAAAAAAAAATTTAATTATATTATTATTATTATTATTATTATTATTATTATTTATTATATCTTAGAAATTTAGTAAAATAAATTTGTTTTAACTACTCAATAAAATTAAATATTTAACCAATTCTTCAGTATTGCAATCAAGAAGTTTTACTTCTACTGAGCATCAAACCAACCCACCCCTCAGTCGGGTTGCCACCCCCAGTCGGGTTGCCACCCCCAGTCGGGTTGCCACCCCCAGTCGGGTTGCCACCCCCAGTCGGGTTGCCACCCCCAGTCGGGTTGCCACCCCCAGGCGGGTTGCCACCCCCAGGCGGGTTGCCACCCCCAGGCGGGTCAACACCTGGGCGCAGTGGAATAGGCCTAGTAAGGTGTTAAAGATGATTCGCAACTCATAGACTCGAAAAATGTTGATTTTGAGCATTTTTCAACTTTTGACTTTTTGGATGGAAAATCCTGGATTTCCTGCCGCGTTCGATGCACCGTGTCCCGCCGGTTTTGTCCGCAATTCCCGTGCAATATGTTCGTCGCTCGATTTCGTCTATTTTCAGTCTAATCCTCGTTAGGCTTCGGTGCGAGGCTTTTGGTGCTGGTTCACTCGTTTTGGCTTTGGTTTGCAAATTACAGGTACAATACTCTTTTGACTCACTTCAAGATTGGCAAATATGTGGCTAAACCATGAACCTTCTCGAATGGCATTAACCATGGCCACATACTCTGCTTCCATGATTGAGGTGGCAACAGACACTTGCTTGTTGCAATCCCAACTTACGGGTATATCACCCACGAACAATATAAACCCACTATAACTTTGACACGTATCTAAATCGGTTGCCCATGAGGCATCACAAAATATCTTTATTGATTCACTGGTACAACCTTTCAAATTTATCTTGTAATGGCGGGTATTGACAACATATTGGAGTATTTGTAATGCGCAACGAATGTGGGTTTTATTATGACACGTGTTATACTGTGATAGAAAGATGGTGCTATACAGTATATCTGGGCGAGTACGTTGGGCCAAATACATAAGAGACCCAATTAGGGACCTGTATGGGAAGTCATTTCCATCTGAATCCAGAATCCCTCTTCTTAACGTGGTACCAATTATTACAGGAGGCTTAGTCAAAGTGTTAGGAGTTATATCAAATGATTCAGCTAAAGCATTTATAAACTTTTCCTGGTGGATTAGTATTTTGTTCTCTAAATCCCACTCAAATTGGACTCCTAATAAATATTTAACTCGATCCATTATCACTATTTTGAATTTATCATTTATCTTGTCAAGTAATTCTGTCTGCAGATCATTGGATGAAGAAAATAATACGAGGTCATCAACATATGCCAATAGGATGGCATCAGACCCATATTGGTAGACACAATTTATTCCCTTCAACTTGGTAAATCCAATGTTTTGCAGACCTTCGTCCAGTGCCTCGTACCACATTCGGCCCGATTGATTTAATCCATACAAGGATTTTGTCAGCAGCCAGACCTTATTGGCCCCACATTTGAAGCCTGGTGGGACACATATGGATTGGTATGTCCAACTTGCCATAAAGGTATGCACACTTTATGTCAAGCTGCACATCAATCCACCCCTTTAAGACTACCAGTAGACAAAAGAAAAACCGTATAGGAGAGAAGTTCACCACCAGTGAAAATACTTCTTCATAGTCTATACCCGGTGATTGCCTGAACCTCTGAGCTACAAGCCTCGCACGATATCTAGTGATGTTGCCTTGTGCATCCCTCTTAATCTTGAAAATCCACTTGTTTCCAAGTATTTTATCCTTCTCTGGTTTGTCCACTACATTGTATATGTCCCTCTCTTTAAATGTATCAAGTTTTACGTCCATGGCTTCAATCCACTTGTTTCTCTGTGGTGAAACCATGGCTTCCTCAAAAGTTTGAGGTTCCAGGCATGTGCAATATGCTAATGCATTTAAAGCAGTATTATTGTCTGCTCTTGGATCAGAATCCGATGCACTCTCCCACGACTGGGGCTCCTGATCAATTCCAGGTTGGGCCTTTGTTATAGCTTGCCCTTTTCGAGGCTCAAACTTAAAATTATGCCGATTAAATGCAATATTTTGTTTACGGCAGCATCTCTCAATATCGGCGAAACTCCTCATTGGCCCCTTACCATCCCCATCGTAGAAGTAAGTGTCAATATCACTCTTAGTGGTTTCCTTCTGTCTAGTAACTACCTCTTTCGTCCAGCCTGCCATATTTGGCACAGCATACGTCGTCACATTACGCTCTTTAATTGGTTCTGGACTTTTTGTATGGGTTTTTACCTTAACTTTACGTTGAGTAGCTATATTTTGTGCTAAGGGGGAATCTGCTATTGTCATCGGCTGCATTTGGCTCTGACTTTGGGACCCAGAAGCTTGTGTTTGCGAAACTTGCTTTACCGGTGTAGGCAGCATCTGATGTGATCCCCAGTAGCCTGCTCATCGTTTTCACTACTACCATCGCTAGTCCCATCATCAACTGTGGACATGACATCATAAAATATGTCATCATCATCATTATCCACATCATCTGCAGCTCTATTTTCCTTTTGTTCCTGAATTAAAGCACCATCATTATCCAAATTTTCAGTCTTTCCAATTATATTTTTCTATTATGTTTACATGCTTTGTTTCAACAACTCTGTTTGTATCGGGGTCCCAAATTCGATACCCTCTTGTCCCCAGTGCATATCCCAACATAACCCCTTTCCAAGCACGAACAGAATGCTTTGTTTCACATTTATGAGCTGGTATGTGAACATATGCAATGGACCCGAGGGTTTTCAAATAGGACAAAACTAATTTTCGCCCACGATACAATATATACGGTATTTGGATATTACTAGAAGAGTGGGAGAAACGGTTTTTCAGATGTATTACAGTTAGGGCTAACTCGGCCCACAGATCTTCAGGCAGTTGACTATCATCTAAAATAGTCCTCACCCCATCATGAATGGTGCGGTTTATACGTTCCGCAACGCCATTCATTTCAGGGCTACCTGGATTGGTACGTTGAATTTGAATCCCCAAATCATTTAAATGATCGTCAAATTCCCTTGACGTGAATTCGCCACCTTTATCTGTTTTAATGGCTTTAATCTTCCTGCCCGTCTGCCGTTCGACCCTTTGATGAAACCTTTTGAATACATCAAAAGTTTCATCCTTTGTAATAAGTGGAAACACCTATGTGTTGCGACTCATGTCGTCTACAATACAAAATAAATACTTGACGCCACCTGCAGATTCGACACGGCATGGCCCCCACAAATCCATGTGTAATAATGAAAGGGGCTCGGCTGCAGTCCGTTTAGTGCCCTTGGGGAAACTTGCCCTCGTAGACTTTGACAAATTACAAGGTTCGCATGTGATAGTGTCAGCTGGTTGACTCAAATCGAAGCCAATTACATCATTGTTTGCTTTCAAATAACTCATGCCTCTAGTATAGAAGTAGGCAAAACGACAATGCCATAACTTTAAATCATTAGGTATTTTTGCCTCATTTAAATTTGACTCACCAATTATATCTCTATCATGAGCTGTAAACAATGCTTTACCAGCTAACTTATACAATCCATGCGAAGTGGTTGTTAATTCACCATACATGAAACAATCATTAATATGATTATCATAAAATTTGAGAACACCCTTTTCCCCAAAAAATTTCACACCAGCTTTATCTAATCTGGCTACCGAAATTAAATTACGCCGGAACTTTAGCGCATAACATGCTGATTTAAGTGTTATTGTACACACCTTTTGTCTAGGGTCTTTTACATACAAACGGATGTCGCCAATCCCTTGTATTGACGAATATCCCTCTCCAAGTTCGAAGGGTGCAGACTTAATTTGTCTGTAATTAGAAAAAGCCCTTATATCATTACAAATATGCGAGGTGCATGCGCAATCTAAATATCAGCAATTGTCAACCGTATTGACTGTAGTCAACGCCAAATTTCCAGAAACAGACTCAGAAAACATTATTTCAAAACAATTATCATCAATAACAGGGTTTGCTAAATAAATACGATCCTTAGTAACACTTTTGGGTCTAGCCCCACTTGCACTTGTTGAAACACTGGCACTTTCCACATTTTTAACAGGCTTTTGTTTCTTCGTAGGGCTCGGACAGTCCCGTGCAATGTGCCCTGCACCTTGACAATTATAGCAGGTCAATACAAATGGTTTCCTCTCACTACTTTGTTGCTGTTGTGTTGACTGCGTGTTCGGTGTGGCACTTGTATCAGGTTTGCGTCCTTTTGGCCGTTGATACTTCGAATTTTTACCTTTATTCGAATTAACTGCAGAATAAACCTCATCACTTTCACTCTTTGAAGATTGCACTTTCAACTCCGAATATCGGTGATGGTTTTTCTCTGCTAGGAGCGCATTTGATACCTTCTCCCATTTGAAGTCATCGTCGGACCATTGATCAATTATCAACCTTAATTGATCACTCTCTTTTCCGCATCTGGTGATAAGTAAGTACGTTTTCATGTCCTCGTCTGTTAACTTCAGGGATGCATAATCCTTCGCTGCAGTATCGAGTCTGTCGACAAATGACAGCATGGTTTCATCTAACTTCTTTTCGATTAGGCAGAGTTCCTGCAAAAGCCTCATTTTACGTGGTCTGGTGCTTGGTGCGAAGACAGACTTGAGATGCTCCCATACTTTCTTTATGGTTTCGTATTGGGCAGCAGCATGACGAAATTCAGGTGAGATAGAATTAATAAGTATGGCCCGAGATTTCACTTTTTGCCTCTCATACTTGTCTTGCACAGATTCACTTGCACCAGCAGCAGGAGCCTTGCCAAAACCAGTTTCATCGATGAATCCATATAGTGTGCTCTCCTGCATCAAAAGTTGTATATCCAGTTTCTAATTTTCATAATTGTCCTGTGTAAGGAGCTCCATATGGCTAGCCTTGGACTCTTTGTTGATCCTTTCCTTTGGCATGATGAGAAATTCCTCTGTAAAATCATAAAACTTGGAACAGCAAAAATTCTAATTTGATTATTTGAATTCCTTACGGATTTGGCCCCACTATCGGTCCTTGGGGCAATTGTCTACGTGTGAACCATCCTCTGCTACCAATTCAACACCTGGACGCAGTGGAATAGGCCTAGTAAGGTGTTAAAGATGATTCGTAACTCGTAGACTCGAAAAATATTGACTTTGGGCATTTTTCAACTTTTGACTTTTTGGATGGAAAATCCTGGATTTCCTGCCGCGTTCGATGCACCGTGTCCCGCCGGTTTTGTCCGCGATTCCCGTCCAATATGTTCGTTGCTCGATTTCGTCTATTTTCAGTCTAACCCTCGTTAGGCTTCGGTGCGAGGCTTTTGGTGCTGGTTCACTCGTTTTGGTCTTGGTTTGGTCTCGGTTGGCCGCGCAACATCGCGCTTATATGCCAACAATGATATCTTAATTATTAAAAGCGACTGTAACTCACATTTGACGGAAAACTTGCAAAACCAAGCTATTTTATTCATCCTTTGAATTAGTAGAGCAAGGTGGCCAACATCTTGTCCTTGGTACACATAAAAGCCAAGTCACCTATAAAAGGTGATATCACCATGATGACCTGTCAATCACATAACCAATGAGATTGAACTGTCATCAAATATCAGATTTCTGATAACAACATTACAACTCATGATTCAACACATTTTTACAGGGTTTTCACATAATAATAAAATCTGCAAATCAAACCATTAGTGTCAAATCATTTATATAGTTATTTTAACTTAAAATAACAATGATTTTACAGGTATATGCAACAATTTAACAAAGTTTAAATTGCTGCATATTTACATATTTAGTAAATACACTTTATTTACAAATAATAAATACTTAAACCATATGACATATATAAAAACTATTTTATATATGTCATTCACATAAAATACATTTTGTAAATAACACAAAGGCGCTAATTAGACATACTTTGTCCAATTCTAGTTGCGCAAACTGACCACACGACCACAGCGGATTACCACCCCCAGGCCGGTTACCACCCCCAGGCGTGTTACCACTCCCAGACGCTTTACCATCCCCAGGCGGGTTACCACCCCCAGGCGGGTTACCACCCCAGGCGGGTTACCACCCCCAGGCGGGTTACCACCCCAGGCGGGTTACCACCCCCAGGCGGGTTACCACCCCCAGGCGGGTTACCACGTATCTGTATAATTGTCTTTATTTGTTTATTTAATATTCAATCTGTATTATCTAAAAGTAATGGTGCATATTAATCGTTGATGTTTGTAATTTTAAAAACAATAGCATAAAAAATTCTATTCAATTTAGCATAAATTTGAAAAAAAAATTAAATTTAGTTTTCTTTGTGTTGACTTTTGATTCCATGATTAATCCTCATATGGTATCAGCCTAAAACTATTAAGATAAAAATAAGCTTAATAAATTATAAAATTAAAATTAATAAATGACTGAATATTCTTTTTTAGATAAATAAAATTACAGGTTTGATTTTATTCTGAACAATTCTGAATAAAAAAATCTGTATCATCAGAAATTGCAATACTAGTATTATTTGTCCCTTCTCCTGCTAAGCAATCTTAATAAAATCAAACCTGTTATTTTATTTATCTAAAAATGTAAATATCATACCATTTACAGTATAACCTGTGCAGTCCGGACCTAGTGCCGACCGGACACAATTGGCTGGGCCCAAACCCAGTCAATCTCCAGCCATGCTAAACAACCTGTGCAGTCCGGACACCTCTCTGGTCCAGACACCGACAAACCGAATTATTTTGCATACCTGCTTGGTCCGGACAAACCAATTTTTGTTTGGACTACAAAATTACATTCTTGTTGGTTTATTGTAAATAAAAGTTGCTCAGATCTCTATTTAGGTCTGCATGTGTTAATACAAGTTGTTATTATTACATGCATTGTGTATTGTTCTCTTTTTTGATGTGCATTCATCTTGTAGAATTTGTATAAATGTGCTCTAACAGTATCTTGTGTTTGCGCATCTTAGTTTGTGACGTGCTCTATTGTTTTGCCTTAATGCAATGCATTAGTGTTTTTCTTTTGTTATACTTTAGGTGAAAATATATTGTGTTAAGTCATATTTAATGATTTTTTATTTCTAGGTTTAAGCCCCACCTATTATTTCTTTTGTTTACTTATCAACTCAGGATGTTTGCAATAAGTTTCCTTATAATCCAGAGTGATATTTGTGAAATATTTTGTTATTTCATTTGTTTTAGGTCACTACAGTTTATCTTGATGTATGTAGTGATCCTAACTTGTATTTATTTGCTTGGGATCACGTTTGTGCAGAGCATGGCAGAGAAGCGATAGGACGAAGCATCGTGTATTTGGAGGAAAATCACGATCGACGGGACCTGGCGCTTAACTTCGGCGGGACGCAGTGGCGCGAGGACGGGGAGAAATTTAGACTTTTCCGGCAAAAATTGAAAAAATCGATTTTTGTCATTTTTTGACAATTTGAAGTGCAGTTTCACTTCCACTGAAAACGTGGCAACACCAGGCTGGTCCAAAATCCCCCAAAACGTGGGCCAAAAATGCATAGAACCCGTTTGTAGACGTTAGACACGCTTCTAACATTTGGAAGCAAAATTTGATTTTTTTTGCCGTCCTCGGTCGTCCTTGTCCCGCCGCTCGTAAGCACAAGTTCCGTACTCGCTCAAATGTGCCAATTGTCAACTCACGTCGCACCACCGCTTCCTAGTCATACACTCAATGCAAAACGTTGATATGGTGCCGCAAATGAATAAATAAAGGCACTGGCTTATTATAAAAAGAACTTACTGCTGTTTTATTAATAAATTAAGAGACATATGCCAGCTTGCCATGGAAGCCACCATCTTGGCAGTTGAGAAGACCAGACACCCAGTGAGTCACATGACCCATGTGACCACCTGATGTCATCAGAGTGATTGATGACAGATGACTTAATTACTTTGTGTCACCTGTTGTCAATCACAACAAAGACAATGTGTCATCTGCTCTACATCTAAAATACAAGCAGACAATACCCAAATACAAATACAAGTCACAATCGGTTATAAAACTTGACAAATCAGTGTAACACATCTAAATCAGTTGTATAGGTCTCAATTTGGTAAACTAACAGACAGACATCAGTATGCAATAATTAACTCAGCTCAGGTTCTTGACATCAGCTGTTTTGACAAGTATTTATCGCTTAAACTGTCAAAACACTAATTGTTAAAATTATGACGCTTCCCAACAATTAAACATTAACACTTGACTACTATCTACGCTTAAAATAGCGATGCACTATGCTTAACAATTGCAACAATGTCATCAAAATAACTAAAAACAGTCAATTTAATCCATGACCGCTTAAATTTGGAAAACTCAAAATATACACTGGACCCGATTAAGAATCCAAAACCTAATATGCATTAGCCAAATATTGCACACATACGACAACATCCACAACTGCAAACAGAACCAGGGCAGACTACTATGGTTTACAATTCTCACAACAACCAACAAAAAACAACAAACCCTAATAAACTAATTTCTGTTTTTTTTCATGCATTAAAGCATTAATTCGGGCACAATTCTTCTAGCAAAAGCATCTATCATTGCTGATAATTTAGGTCTTGTTGATTTTAAAGCTTCTAACGGATGGCTTGAATCTTTTAAAAACCGTTATGAATTGAAATTTAACCAATTCAATGGTGAAGCTGGTTCAGTATATGAAAATGTGTGCGCTGACTGGAAAGCAATACTGAAATATACTATAAAAAATTACGGAGTGGTTATTTCCACCCAAATCAGGTGGAAATAACCCACGGTTATTTTTCCAAATAGCCACAGTACGTGTACGTATAACTTCTGTACATACGTATTGCGACTATTTTGAAAAATATCATGTTTTGATTGGTCAACCACTTGTATATTTGTGTTTATACGCTTTTGAATCAATAAAGACAGACTCATTATCATATCCACATCGCATATCCACATCGCATATTTGTTTCTAACAACACAGATCTAAATATGAAACTCTACGATTTATTTGACCCTTGGGAACAATGTTTAAAAGCGCACATGTTGAACTGTAATAATTCATTCTCTCCGTTGTTTGCAATATCAAAAAACGAAACTATTGACAGCTATAATAAGAAAATAGTTTACAGTTGGTAGCAGAGGATAGTTTTAATCCTGGAACACGGTATAGATTCTCCAAAATACTAGTTTGGGCAATCAAAGGTCGAAAATTGCATATTTCACTATTTGAGCATTTTTTGTCCCATTTTTCTTTTCATTTCAGCTCAGCATTATGTCCGGAAAGGACATAACAAAGTCTGCCTTTTCAGGGATTGAGAAGTTGGACAAAACAAATTATTTGCAGTAGAAAATCGATGTTCAACTCTTGCTCGAGGAGAAAGGGCTTTGGAAGTTTTGTTGGCATTTGCAGGTAAACAACACATATTGTTTGTCGTTTAAGTGTAAATATTAATTATTGAATTTGTGTAGTTGTGTATTAATAATACGGATGCTTATAAATGCACATTGTGATTTTTAAAGACTTAAATTGTTTTTGTTGTGGTTTTAAACCAATTTTGGACAATTAAGTGATAATAACTTGTTTAGTTATTAATCACTAATTTATTTACTAACTTGTGTCAAGTTTAGACCCAAATTATGTCTTGTTTTCAGTGCCAAAAAAGTGCTTTGAACTGAATTGTGTGACAGTGTTTTAATCCTGATGTTTGAGTTATATTTAATGTCATTATACCGATAGTGAGTGTTACATGCCAATTATGTAGGTGTAATGTGTCATTTGCAAAGGTTCTAGATGTAGCAGATGACACATCATCCAATGTTTATATGATTGGCATCAGGTGGCAAAAGTGTCAGTTTTTGATATGTCAAATATGTGAGTTCACCTTTTACCACCAAGTCAGGTGGAGGTTCCAGTTTTTCTAGATGGTGCCATACACAACCAGATGCTACGTAAACTTTTATGTTGACTGAAATAAACGTAAGTTCGTTTTTTAGGCTGTTTCAATCGTTTTATTGTGCATTGCGTACACTGGGCTCCGAGTTCGGTGTCTTTCTGGACCGTTACCTTGGTTGGCGACTTTAATGCCCGAATAGGAGTAGAATATGTCCCCTTGGGTGATAAAAAAGAAAACAAACAATCGCAGGATGGAACAATTAACGATGAAGGTCGGCTTCTTCTGACATTCTGTGCAGAATATGAATTGAAAATATTGAATGGACTGTACTGTGGGAACTGGGAAGGAAAAATTACATCGATTAACCCTCGTGGTGCGACAGTGGTGGATTATGTCATTACGACGGATTTCCAATTTATTGATCGGATGGAAATACAGGAAAGAACCGAATCGGACCATCTCCCTATACACGTCTGGATCAATTGGGTATCTGTCCCAAAGGTATATACTGAGTTGAAGACACTCGAGAGATGGTGCTGGAAAGACGATAAAGGTATACAACGCTGTTTCTCGTAATTAATGGACCAGAAACTGGAAAATTTGAACGAAAGAGAATTTAATGAAGAATATGGATTGGAAAAAATTAATGAACTGATGGAGGACACTGCCCGGGAAGCAGGTTTACGCAAGACGGGAACTCAGAATCAACGAACACCATGGTTCGATTTAGAATGTAAAAAAGAGAAGAGGAAATTAAGAAGTGCACTACGAAAGTTTAGGAGAGAAAGAAACGATGTTAATAGGAATCGGTACATAAAGATGAAAAAAGATTTAAGGACGTTGTATAGATCAAAAAAGAAGAATAGAGTAACACAGATGTGGCAAAGAGTTAAAGAATGTAGGGACGGACGCCAATTTTGGACCCAGGTTAATTTAGGAGGAAACAGATAAAACCATGTAATAACATCAAAAAAGATTACTTCATGGAGCTACTAGATGGACAGGATACGCTTATAAAAATTACATCTTAACCTGAAGTCGAAGTATTATACAAAAAAGAAGACTTTCTGGATCGTCCATTTGAAATCAGGGAATTGGAAAAAGTAATTGGCAAATTGAAAAACAGAAAATGTCCTGGGAAAGATGAGATCATAAATGAATTTATCAAAGCTCTGTCGATGCCTGCGAAGAAGATAATATTGAATCAGCTTGATATCTTGTGAAACGAGGAGGTCTGGCCATCCTCCTGGAGAGACGGGTTAATCACTCCAATTCTAAAAGCTGGGGACCCGGAGGAGGTTTCAAATTACCGGGGTATAACGCTCTTAAATACATGGTATAGATATTGATATGGTAAGATATAAATATGGTAAGATATTGACAGCATGATGGCTGTGTGTATCTCAAACTGGCTAAAGCTAGAAGACAAGTTGACTGAAAACCAAGCCAGCTTCCGAAGAAAATATAGTTCTCGGGACAATATCTTTGTGTTGAATGCACTTATAGAACATCGAAAAAAAGAAAAGGTGAAAAGTTGTTTGTCTTGTTTCTCGATTTGAAGGCGGCTTTTGATAAGGTGGACAGAGCGTTGCTAATGGAGAAGTTATGGAAGATTGGTATCCGTGGCAAGATGTTAAACAACATTAGAAATATATATTGTGAAACTGGAATGAAGTCATCACGATGTCGGGTCTTACTGACTGTTTCTGGACGAGTACTGGTGTCCGCCAAGGCTGTCCGCTTAGCCCTTGCCTTTTTTCTATTTTCATAAATGATATAGAAGAGAGATGGGAACGATTGAATATTGGAGTGAGAATTGGTCTGAAAAAGATCTTCTGCTTAAAATTTGCGGACGATATCGCTATTATTGCAGAAACAGCAGAGGGCCTGCAAGAGATAATAAATGACTTAGAAATATATATTCGGAAGCACAAACTGTTGGTTTTAGTAAATTCAAACTGCTTCTCATAAAAGGTATTGTGTAATGCAAGCAGCATATACAATGTGTCTAATCACAAGAGTGTGTTTTCTTTATTTGTCATGGTAGCATTCTTGTGAAACAGTGTCAATATATTTATTTGGCATCATCATATTTATCTTGATGTAATGGCGATGCATTTGTAATATTACTTGATTACTTTATCAATAGATGGCATTAGCAGTAGAAACAATGTGTCTCATCTACTGCCTTGCCTTAGCTTGTCTTCTACATTGTGCTTGTCACATGTTCCTGTCATGTGACAAGAAGCTATATAAGTCTTGACTGAACTTTGTAGAGACACTTGCTCTAGACGGACATGACTGGTTCACAGTAGTCTAACCTGAGCAGGTCCTCGTTTATCACCTGAGGCTGAGGTAATATGCGGTAGTTCTAAGTTTCCCCACTAGGGGTTACTTGCCATTGTGATTTATTGTCCATGGCAACAAAGTGATGTCTGTCGTCTAATAAATGACACCAACTGGTGAAGGAAGTGGAGTGGTGAAGTAACATTCAGTCTCTGATTCTGTTGTAGTCCCAGGTAGCTTAATGGTAAAGCACCCAACCGGCAATTGGGGGATCTGGGTTCAAGTCCCGGTCTAGGCTCTAATGGAGTCTGGGCTGTTTGTTTTTCACCAAGTACGGTAGTTATGAGAACATTAAAGCCATTGATTTTCAACTTTATTTAAACTTAAAGCATTCTTGTGAAACAGTGTCAATATATTTATTTGGCATCACCATATTTATCTTGATGTAATGGTGATGCATTTGTAATATTAGTTGATTACTTTATCAATAGATGGCATTAGCAGTAGAAGCAATGTGTCTTGCCTTAGCTTGTCTTCTATATTGTGCTTGTCACATGTTCCCGTCATGTGACAAGAAGTTATATAAGTCTTGACTGAACTTTATAGAGACACTTGCTCTAGACAGACATGACTGGTTCACAGTAGTCTAACATGAGCAGGTCCTCGTTTTCCTTATCACAAATAAACCTTACATGTTATTTTTACAGACAGTTCTGTGGGGTTCCGCTTATCGCTAAATAACTCGACAAGTTTTGGTGCTACAGAGCTGAAACAGGCACCATTCGAAGCGCACGGGCCAGGCGCGTCCAACCATGTCATCATCGTAGGCCCAACCGTTCGCGAGATATCGCCATTTTGGCAACGGACTGCCATTTTGGAGTTTGTGGAATTTTCCATGACATTTCTCGTGATTTTCAAGGACGTTTAGAATAGTTGGACAAAGTTATTATATGCATCAGAAGCGGAAAAACGAGAGGAATCCGATGGTTTTTGTCGCATCTCGATTGGACTAGCGGTTGATGAGATACGGACGTTTTCGTGATTTGAAACAAGAAGTGAATTTTTACAAGTTGAGAAAATACAAGACAAACAGCTTCCACTGCAAGATAAGAATATTTTCTACACTTCCATTGCATATTTCAGTCCTTAGGCACAACGGTCATCCCATATATAACAATTGGTAGCAGAGGATGGTTCATGCCTTGGACCTATGCTGGAAAAATTGCCCAAAATACCTGTTTGGACAATACAAGATAAAAATTCAAATTTATCATTTTTGGAACAGTTTCTCATCCTGTTTTTGTCCGTTTTAGCTCAGCCTAGTCATGACAGAGAAGGATTGGACCAAGTCAAGCAGCAGAAAGGACCAGTATGTCAGAGGCATTACCTGTTGGAGATCTAGACAGAATTATAAACAAGATGTCAGGACCAGTAAAGGAATGTCAACCTCCGAGTCCCTGACATGCTTCAACTGCCAGAAAACAGGACATTTCATACAAGATTGCCCAGAATGGATAGTCCATGGAGGTAGAAAATACTCCAGACATCGAGAAACCAGTCATAGAGGTTTTCATGAGAAGCACATGCGTCAAGTGCAGCTGGAGAGTCAATCGAGCAAACAAGATTGGTTTGCCGACATTACAGATGCCCCAGTAGTTCTCGATGGAATTAGAAGAGGCAGAACAACAGCATTTGCAGCCAATGAAGCGGCATCAAGTGACAGTAAGGCCAATTTGCACAAAGTGATCTGTTATAGATGTGGTGCACCGGGCCACTTTGCCCGTAACTGTTCTGCAAGACCAGCCAACCAGTCTGATGGTCAGCAGCCGAGAGGTCGTGCCCGTGGCCGTGGCAGACGACGAGGACATCAACGTACGGATGTTCCGCCAAAGAGTCAGCTGTCATCAGGAAACGCATAGTTTGCAAATGTCACGGATGTGCCAGTTCCAGTGGAGTCACCAATCGTGTTTGTGGTGTCCGTGAACTATTTTCCAGTTTTCAAGAACTAAAACCCATCAGACTTGAACTTGGAGAAAGGTCTTCCTGCATAACTGGTAAAGGGACAATTGAATTGACAGTTACAGTGAAAGGTGTATTGCATACAATTGATTTAGTTGATGTGTTTTATGTTAAAAATTTCAAACGCAATTTAATTTCTGTTGGTAAAATTGATAGAGCCCATATGCATATCCATATTTTTAATGATGTAATGTGCATTTATGAGAAAGATTCAAAATATTGTACATTAATTGGCAAATTCGAAGATGGTTTCTACCGAGTTACCAGTCCTATTCAGTACAAGGCGGTTGGATTACTGCCTGTAGTCAGTTCAAATAGTAATTTCAGTACTAAGGCGCCAGATATGAACAATATTCAGAATTACAGCGTTAGTGTTAACATGTGGCACCAGCACTTTGGGCACATGTACACAAAGGGCTTAAATTATTTGGCAAAAGACAATAATGTTAAAGGTATTGATTTTACTCAAAGTGTAACTAATAGCATTTGTGAAAGCTGTGAATTGTCGAAGGCAACAAGAGCTAGTTTTAAATCAAATAACCGACTAGTATCAAATAAGCCATTAGAGCTCTTACACATGGATTTGTGAGGGCCTTGTAGGTTAGCTTCTTTGGGGGGTGCAAAATATTTACTTTGCATTGTTGATGATTCAACAAGATATACTTGGATATATCCTTTAAAGTCCAAAGATCAGGTTTTTAACACCTACAAACAGTTCCATACTAGGGTTGAACGCTTAAGTGGTTTTAAGATTAAGGGAATTAGAACTGATAGGGGTGGTGAGTTTCAGCCGGGGATTTTGAGTCCTATTTAACTAATTTGGGGATCCAAATACAGAGGACCAATAGCTACAGTCTCGAGATGAATGGATAGCTGAGCATGTAAACAGAACAGTATTAAACAGTGACCGTGCCATTCTATCTAGTTCTGGACTGCCCAAGCCTTTGTGGGCAGAACTAGCATTGACTACTATTTATTTGAAGAATAGGTATCCACATGCTAGACTCAATAATGAGATTCCCTATGTTTTGTGACGTAATAGACTACTTTCGGTTAGTCACTTACATATTCCGGGTGCTCTTTCTTACGTGCACTTTCCCAAAGCACAAAGAGCAGGTAAATTGGAGGCCAGAGCCTGGAAAGGTGTTTTAGTAGGGTACGCTATGGGAACCCGTGGGTATCGGATCTGGGATCCTATTTCGGACGAAGTTTATGAAACTAAACATGTCAAGTTCGACGAGTCCAATCTTTACAAAGATGTAGTACAAACTCATCTTAAAGATAGCCCATTAGATGTGTCAGATAGTCGGGATACCATTTACGTGCCGCCTGCAGATTCAGATGAGGACGACGACGATGATGGTCATCCATCTGCACCACCTATTCCAGCCCCGCGCGCAATTGCAAGACCAGTCCGTGTTCAGACTATAGCAGCGCCAATTACCCAAACTCCTCCTCCTTTTGTTAGCACCCGTAGAAAGCAAGTACAATTGACTTCAACCCCGTTAAAGCCCATTTAGATAAGAGCTGCAGTTCCGAGTATGCCAGGTTGGGAACGCGAAGCCATTCAGAGACAAACTAACTAAAGGAAAGTGGGACATTTATTTTTATCCTCCTGGGGAACAGTTCGCGCTTAGAAGCAAGCCCGAAGTAAAAGAATATTTAGAAAATGGATTAGGTCAAACTTATAGACCAGATCTTTTCGACTAACAGCCCGCTCAAGCCACGACAAGCAGTTACACAAGAGTCTAATGTTGATGACTTGTCGATGAGTCGACAGATCAGAGCTATGCTAGCACGGGTGAGACAGCAGATGACACTTTTGGAACCTACGCTGTGCGTGTTTATTGGGCATCCATCAAGGAGCCAGAGATGTATGAGCAAGCTATTGCTTCCCCTCAAAAAGAAGAGTGGGCCAATGCTATGCGTGAGGAGTTAGACACGCTAGAAGAGCGAGAAGTCTTTCAAGTTAAAGACAGGCCAGCTCATGGTCACGTTCTGGGATCTAAATGGATTTATAAGTTGAAGCGCAATACGGAGGGTGTCTTAGTGCGCTACCAAGCTAGATTAGTAGCTCAAGGTTTCCGACAAATCTACGACGTGGACTACAAAGAGGTTTTTAGTCCAGTTGTAAATTATGTCTTAATAAGGTTCTTTTTCTGCCTTTTAGTAATCCTTAGAGGTTGGCACGACGTTCATTAGACGTCAAATGTGCATATTTGTACGGCACATTAGATTTATCCCATTTTCATGGATCTGCCAAAGGAGGTATGTACTAAACAGCCCAATAAGGTGTGGTACCTTGTTAAGTCACTCTACGGATTGCACCAGGCAGGTAGAATGTGGTACCAAACTTTGAACAATGCATTAGGGAAAATTGGTTTTGACAAAGTTAGGGGATGTAATTGTGTGTATTCTTATGGTCGCAGTGCAGTTCTCTTGGTTTACGTGGACGATATGGTCCTCTTTACTGAAACTGAAGTAGTTAGGGCCAAGCTTATTAAAGAGTTAAATGCCCATTTTAACATTGTGGATCTTGGGCCAGTTTAGAAACTTCTTGGAGTAGAGTTTGAAAAAACCGACACTACCATACAATTGCAACAGTCCCAATTTATTCATAAATTAGCAGAAAAATATGACATTGTTCCAAATGGTTTAACAAAAGTACCAGTATCAGTAGGTACCACATTGACTTATTGCAAAGATAATGAATTGGTGGAAAATTTTCCATACAGGAACTTGATTGGTAACCTAATGTTCCTGGCCTCAAGAACTAGGCCAGATATTTTGTATGCTGTAACATTTCTGTCGCAGTTTAACAATAGACATTCGGGGAAACATGTCTCATCATTATTGCAGACGTTGCAATATGTAGTCAACACGCAAGATTATTGTATTGACCTAAGTTTTTGTAAAGATGAGAAATTATGTCTATTTAGTGATGCATCACGGGCGACAGATTTGGACAAATGTAAAAGTTTTGGAGGTTACATCATATATTTAGGTGGTACTGTCATAGGTTGGGGTTGCAAGAAGCAAACAACTGTAGCAACAAGTTCCATGGAGTCGGAATATATAGCACTAACTTTTGCTGTAAAAGAAGCGTATTGGATTAGTAATTTATTTGAAAGTTGTTTATTGTTTGATTATGTTAACGTACCAACTATTCATTCCGATTCCATCTCCTCAATTCAGTTTGCGACTAATGACTTAGAAAATAGTAAAACTAAGCATATCAGGATTAAATACTGGTTTCTGCGTGATTGGTTCGAAAAGGGTTATTTTAAATTAAATAAAGTACCAGGCCAAGTCAATATTGCAGACATATTTACTAAGTTTCTTTCAAGTGAAAAGATCAGTGAGCTATGCAAAACAGTATTTAATCGTTTATCTCGGAAATGACAGTTTATATAGGGTAGTTATAAACTTGAGAACCAGTTTGATTTAAGGGGCACTTGTTGGTTTTAGTAAATTCAAACTGCTTCTCATGAAAGGTATTGTGTAATGCAAGCAGCATATACAATGTGTCTAACCACAAGAGTGTGTTTTCTTTATTTGTCATGATATTATTGTCAAAGTATTGTTTAAACTTAAATTAGAAAAACAACACGAGAACACATTGAAATAAAGTTGAAAATCAATGGCTTTAATGTTCTCATAACTACCTTACTTGGTGAAAAACAAACAGCCCAGACTCCATTGGAGCCTAGACCGGGACTTGAACCCAGATCTCCCAATTGCTGGTTGGGTGCTTTACCATTAAGCTACCTGGGACTCCAACAGAATCAGAGACTGAATGTTACTTCACCACTCCACTCCACTTCCTTCCCCAGTTGATGTCATTTATTAGACGACAGACATCACTTTGTTGCCATGGACAATAAATCACAATGGCAAGTAACCCCTAGTGGGGAAACTTAGAACTACCGCATATTACCTCAGCCTCAGGTGATGTATATAAATTAGAAAACAACACGAGAACACATTGAAATAAAGTTGAAAATCAATGGCTTTAATGTTCTCATAACTACCGTACTTGGTGAAAACAAACAGCCCAGACTCTATTGGAGCCTAGACCGGGACTTGAACCCAGATTCCCCCAATTGCCGGTTGG
>JH429799.1:2076-15712 GCA_000239455.1 Strigamia maritima
ATCGATAAAAGTGATTATTGTATTCAAACAATAATCAATGTTGTTGTGAAATGTTTATTTAAATAAGTTAAGACTATTTAGGGATAAGAATACTTTAAAATATGAATATAAATAAAGTTAACCCTAAATATTACCATGTGCTTTTTGAATATTTTAGATATTCTATGGGGTTCACATAACTTTGACCAAGGAGTTGATTTGATTGGATCAACTCATTATGACTCACTGATATGCAAATCAGCTAATCTGCTTATCAGTATTCTGGCTCCCGGATTGGGGGAAACTCAAGAAACCCCATGGTTTCATAGTATATAAGCTCCTGCAAGAGCTGAATCTGGGCCTCTGTACTGAATTAATGTTGAATCTATATGATTGTCTATGTGTAACGTGTACCTGTAACCATTCAGAGTCATTTTTATCACCTTTTGCTTTAAATACGAACCGGCAAGCTGTCAACACCAAATTAAAGTAGGTATAATGCCCTAAAGACCGTAGTTGCCGGGCCTGAAAAACCCGAAGGTAAATGTACCGAGAATATACTTGTGCTTTTTGCATGTAGGCCAGTCTTATGGACAAAACTTGATTGTATCGAGTCCGCTCGGACCGAGCAGCAACCACTACCTGTATCAGGAGTGGGCGCTAACTGTCACGTGCTTCGGCACCGTTTGAGAACAACGCATTCGGTTTGATGCGGCGCGCCCGACTCAATCATGACGGCCGAGGAATACCCTTTGAATTCCATAACCGACTTCTTCCCGCTAATTTATACTTTTTCTTTAGTTTCTTATCAATAGTTGTACATTTATTCAAATGCTTACAATTATTATATTCATGCGAATGTAATAATGGAAATAGAAAAGAGTGAATTTTCACTGCAACGCTCGAAATACAGGTGTAAGCCGATACCCCGTGGTATCGCTAATTTGTGACGATCATCCGACCGATGAACGCCGATATTCGCAGGATTCGATAGTGCATTACCCCGATTAGGAACCAAAAATAGCGCCAGGAAACACCAGAAGATTCGTAATATTATTTTGTAAATTGTATTATTATTAGTTTATCAAGCCTCTATCTGATAAGTTAAAAAGTTTTGATAATGTTTTGCCAGTTTCCTGGTTAAATTAGATTAATTGATAGTCTCGATATATTTGTTAAGTATTTTATTGCCTCTGTTATTAATAGATTTTATGCTAATCGACCTCGGATCATTGTAATTTGCAATGATCCGGAATAAATGTTATGATTTGATAAAATTCCTTGTTTTCATGTTTATTTACTTTACTCTTTCCAATTCTGTGTTGTTTGCAAGTGTGTTTAGATATTTTTGCTGGCTCTTATCCTTGGGATAAGTGGAGGTTTTCTTAGCAAAAGAAAATCCACGTGTTTTTATAAGTTTTACTGTCTTGACCCCATCGTAAAGTGTAAATAGCACTTTAGGAAAAAGTCAGATCGTCACACGTCTTGACCGGAAGTGGTCATGTCCGCACCGTCCACTAGGGGAACATGACGCGGGCCGTTGCCGTGCGCCTGGGTCGTGACACGGTCACATCTATTTTGTAATTTATTTATTAGTAGTAAAAAATAACCCTAGTCACCACAAGATTATCGTCAACTTTCCAATATTTTGGCAAAACATCGAATATTAAGATGTGTAAGACCGATAATTATTCAAATTTTCAGCCAGTTCTTGATCATTTTTCATATTTCTTTACTGGACTTGGAAAAGTGTAAGACGTATAATCTTTGTAAATTATCCGCGACTTTACTTTGTCAAATAAGAAATATTTTCATTCTTTTGAGAAGTGTAAAACGTATGGTTTTCACACCATCCGTAACTTCTCATTACTTATTAGAAATATATTTTGAGGAGAGTAAAACGTGTGATACGTAATCACCCGTATCTCCTCATTATTATTTCTGAAACTTTATTATTTCTATCTCCAAATTCTCTTTTTACGAAACAGAAATCGGAAATAAAAAATGTTTAGTTTCTAAAAATAAAGTAATGAGCTTGTCTTATGATTTCATATTACTTGTCTCACCTCTATTTTCCATAGGATATAAGAATAGGGCAATAAAAATAAATTTTTAATAAAATTTTCTTATTTTTTTTTTAAGCAAAATTTTGGCAAAATCTGCCATATTTTGCTCTATTCTTTGGGTTTCACCACACAGCAAGTTGCGGGGTGGGAAACACGACTGAGGCAGCTGCAGAGTGCGCTCGGCTGTTAGTAACAGTCAGTGCACCATACTTTTCGCCGTAGAGCCGCGTATCGCTCGGAATACGATGCTACCAGTCTACAACTACAGTGGGGTAGTATAGGAGGTAGGAATACTTCAATTTAAAGATCTTAGGCTAAAATTTAGCCATAAATCTCTAATATTTAATAATAATTCCTCCATCTCAGACCAAAAAATACATGATTCTTTTTAAAAGTCATACCACGAAATTCTTTAATAAAATGAAGGTTCGTTGTACTATTCTCCGAATCTATGCACTCAAGTGTCTGAAAGGTTAAGAATTTCTCTTTACCACCATTTTTAACCATGTAAAGATTGTTTTTGGCCTAAGTTCTGATGATATGTTTGTAAAACAAATGAAAATCATCAAAATAAGATTAAACAATCGGGTTTTATCATATAGGTCATGCATTATTTACGGGAATAAATAATAACACGGCTTAAGATAATATCTAAAAAAATGAAAAATTATAAACAGTATAAAATATTTAAATTTAATTTTTATTTAAAAAAATTTTATTTATTAAAATTTTGGGTAGTCACTTAAGGTGACTAATTTAAACCAAATAACTATTTACTAAATTTTAATTTTAATTTAAACAACTTTAAAACAAATTAATACGAAATACCACCTGAAAAACTTCCTTAATCCCACCACAGAAATAAGTTTTTTATTTTGCGATAGGAGGGTCATCCTTGGGGGGAGGAGGAAGAGGAGGGGAATCCTGCTTCTTCTTCTCCTTGGGGATGGAAGGGATACTCTTCTTATCCTTGGACTTTGAAGAGGAGCCCTTCTTGTCTCTGGCAATGATTGACTTTGCCAGTTTTGAATTGATGAGTGGTTTCTTTCTGACTGTGTCAGTTTGGGGACCACTGGTTGATGCTACTGCTGCAATTTCTGCTATAGGTCCAGTGACTTCAACAGAGGGGGCCGTGCTCATGGGGATTGATTCCGGTTTGGATTCTACCTCCATGGGTATTGGCTCATCTTCAATTCGGACCAGTTTTAATTGTGGTAAAGTGAATTTGAGGGGGAGTTGATTGTCTTGTTTGTCAATCCACTCTTCCTGATTCACTACTTGACGCTCAAAAGTGGTGGGGCCACAAAATCGTGGATCCCCCACTATTGCTCCGCCATTTGCGTTATGCCAGATGCGGCATCTGGGACAGGTTGCCCAGATACAGCATCCAGGCTTGGGTATTAGGTTCTTGATGACAACTTCATCAACCATCTTATCCCAGGAATCTCTCTTTGGTCTTGTTTTGGTCCCATTGCAGTTTGGGCACTGCAAAACATGGCGGGAGTTCCTCAGCCTGGTGCACCACCCACTGCCCCGCAGAAGGGGCAGGCAATGGTGTACTCATCCTCATGCACAGCCGTGGTGTTGGCCACGCTGGCATGAGCGGCTTTGTAACGGGCCAGGCGCTCTGCCTTGGCCGAGATGCACCTGACGTTTTCAACTCGACGTTCCTCCTTTTCCTGCTCCTTTTGGAGCTTTAGGACGAGTTCTTCCATCTTTTCGCGTCGAGTCAAGCCGGGTTTTGGTTTGTCTGGATGCGAAAAGGGTTTTCGAAAGTATGGAGAGGACCCATCTCGTCGAGATGTCCGGTTCTTCTCCTTTTTCGATACTGCCGTGTGTTCAGGATGTCTACGCGTGCCCTCCGAGTACATGACCGTATTTGATGGTCCTGCCTCTGAGACTGGGACACTACTATTAGTAGTCCCCACCCCAGAGACTGGCCTATTGGCGATGAGCAACACTTTGAATTGCTCTTCGGAAAGGGTATAGACAATTTTCTTATCTTCATCACCTTTTCGTCCATGTTCCTGGTTCTTTTTCTCATTTGGGTGATTGGATTTCAACATACTATCCACTTCTATTTAATTTAATCGGCCAAATGGAGTTCAGAAACACGGAAATTAATATGCGGAGTATATCTGGATTTTGATTAAATTCGGAATTGCTTTGGGTCCAGAAGTCTGGTAGTCAAAGTCAGTTGTTGAAGATGATATTAAATTCAGATTCAACATCTGGCTTATATAGGCAAGACATATTCATTCCGTATACTGGACGCTAGCGTCGGATTGGTCCAAATCGGCCTATGGCACGCCATACATATCCATTGGCAAACTTGAATTGATCGACATAGGTCATTACGTCCATCGTACGTTTTTGAAAAACGCGCCAAATGGACTTAATATGTTCATTAGTTTATTCCTGGCATGCATGGTTTGAAATACATCAAATCACCATCCCAGGAATTCATAAACTCTCATAAAATAAGACTTTTTAAGTGTTATATGTCCCCCATCTTAATATTTTATAAACAAATAAAATGAAAAACAAACTTCTTCCATATAAAATTCAAAATACTTTATTATTTTAATAAAATAAAATCAATAAAATACATAAATTGAATACAGGAATCCAAATGAATCAACTAAATTATAATAAATATAAAATAAATTGAAGACATCTGGTCATCACACAGAAGATCAAATGGGATCTGTAGACATTCTTGATGAAGAATTCTCAAATCCTCACAGGAATCTGGTATGGAAACTAGAAAATGAAATACAAGAATAAAATGTTATGTAAACACAAATGTTTCTTAAATTTAATTCTCTTTTATCGATAAAAATTCCAACAATGTCAATGCATGGCATTCACATTGATGAAAACTGTCGACTAACAATTGGACCAAAATAAATTGTTAGCGCCGCTACTAATGATGGATTGTTAGCACCGACTCTAACGTTAATGGTCTTGGTTACCCAAGTCAGCAAAATTCAACAATACGATGAAATTCATCGTATGGATAAAGTTTCGACTTATTAGGGTTATTTTAAGGGTTGAGTTGTAAAACTTACAATTTTGCCCAAAAATTCCATCTATTTTATCTGAAGGTGCAGTTCATCTTTAATTTATTTAAAAATAAAATAAAAGAATAAACAACACTTACAAATAGGTCTTCGGATTTTCTTGAAGTAGGAAATGTAAAATTTCGAAAATTCAAGAAATTTCCAAAAAATAATTTGGTAAAACAAATTCCCCAAAAAAATTAAAAGTATACTCAGGGTTTTTACTAGAAGTAAATCCTGAGGCAACCTTTATCTCGGTAGAACCTCCACGTGTGACAGTGTGGAATTAGGATCGATATTACAACAATATCGTCAACCCACTATGCATAAAACACGACATAAACCATAAAAAATGCCTAGAATAAATTATGCAAATATAGTTTAACTTATTCCTAGAATTTATTTACACTTACAATTACACAAATACTAAGATATGCAAATATAAACTTATTTACATATCTTAGGCCTACTTTGGTTCCATGTGCTTAGGCTTAACACAATGGTGAGATCATGACAATCCTGAGGAATATGGCTGACTTAAAGTCTGTCACAACCAAAAGGATAAATGGGATTGATTGCATCTATTCAGGGAAGAATAATGCAATCATCATGCTGTAAGAAAACATTAGCAGAAGAAGAAAAGAGGTGTAAACGGTCAAGCCATGGCCAATGGCGACCTAAGTGGTTTGACCCACTTTCCGCACATTACACAGTGCGTTATTTCCACATTAAGGGCCCGGGGCCATGAGGAAGAGAAAACAATAGTTTGGTTTACTCACCTGGTTCGGCCCGGACCTATGTCGCCTTATCGCGGTACCACCATCGATCAGTGGCCGTCGCTGTCGCCCCTGATGCCATCGGGCCACCGTGACAAAGGTGCATACCTCGATGTTAGCGGCCAAAAGCTCAACATACAAGTTCCTTACATGTATGGGAGAAATGATATATTGGCCCCATGTTTACATCATATTTACCTAACCAGTTGTAACTTAATACAACAATAAACATAGGCTCCACAGGAAATGCAATACACTTCAAATATAAATATACATATGACACTCAGAATATAAATATAAGGTATACACTATAATAATAATAATATATACACTTCAATAAATAAACTCAAAAGGTACCACAATATAAATACACTCAAATGTAAAAGCACAAACCATTTCGGCAAATAATCATTGATAATTTATACCAGTGTGACTGGGACGGTTTGCACAGTCCTAACTTGGGGGAATAAGCGGACTGCGCTGGACGCCTTCGTCATATAAGTAGCAGAGACGACGCTGTATTTGGGTGTTTGGCCTTTATTACAGTTGTCTAGGGGTCAGCATCAGCCTCCACCTGCTACTCATATGCTTGTACCACCGGTATGTGCTGATCAAACCCGACCCACAGACCACGGTGGTTAAACCAAGGCCCGTGTGGTCGAAATAACTAAACCATGCTGCAACCCGATCTACGGACTTGCAGCCACTGTTCTCGCTCATGGAGGCGGGGCCCAGAGAACTGGGAACCCGGGCTTCATTGGGGAAACCAGGGAGTTGGCAGAGCTTGGCCAATGCATGTGTGCACTGGTTGCTGGCTCACTCACAACTCCTGTCCCTGGATCTGCTCTGCCTCTACCTGCCTTCCCTAACTTCCTGTCTTGACCGGAAGTGGTCATGTCCGACCAGTCCACTAGGGGGACATGACGCGGGCCGTTGTCGTGTGCCTGGGTCGTGACACGGTCACACCAGGTCAAACAAAGTTTCATCAGTTCAGGGTTTCAGTTCAGTTCAGTTTCAGTAGCATCGCAAGCATTACTTCCTGTTGAACATGAGCTTAAATACCCTGCTAATCCCCCTGGAATGTGGTGATAGCAGAGCAGCCAATCGGTGATGCCGGTTGTGGAATGTGGATTACCACTTCCTGCATCAACCCCTGCTAATCCCTCTGGAATGTGAGATAGCAGAGAAGCCAATGAGTGATACCGGTTGTGGAAATGGATGACCACTTCTTGTATCCCTCACAGTATCAAGGTGAATGGAACAAATGGTCAATACAATATATATTTTATATATTTATTGGCCATTACTTTTATATTGGTCATAAATAAGCGCGATATTTAATATCAGTTTATTTATATTTTATTGTCTTAGTTGAATATGCCGCCAAAGATGCAATAGCACACTATTCCCGTGGTGGCAATTCCCTACCAAAACTACAGTTCGAGACCGTCACTGCGTATCCCTGCCCCTCTTTGCCGATATTACTAACAAATTATTGGGGGTAATCCTACAGCATTCTCGATATGAATTCAGCTTACAATCAATTAGAACTGGATGAACAAATTGCTGAATTATGCACAATAAACACTCATATTGGTTTATTCAGGGTCAATCGCCTATTCTATGGCATCTCCTCTGCTCCTGCTATCTTCCAAAAAGCAATGGATCAGCTTACTGCCCCACTGCAAAGTACGTAACCCTATATCGACGATTCATGCATAACTGGAGTCTGTGAGTGCTATTTAGCCAAGCGGTACTTTCATTTCTGCAAGTTTCACCATTGTGCTTGTTCCAGTGTTTTTCCAGGGTTAAGCGTGTGTTACAGCCTGGCAGTTTGTGCGTTTTCTTCGGAGAAGGTGACAAAAAGCAGAGTAAAACGTGTTTGTGCCAGTTTTGAAGCAGTTTGAAGAGTGGATTGCAACTGGATTTTTTTGTGTATCAGAAAGGTTGATTTTTGAAATTTATTAGTGTTTGAAAATCAGTTTTTTTTGCGTCCGCCATTTTGAGCTATTTCATTTGCCAGGTTACATACGGTCTGTAATTAATAAGTCTGAATTTAATACTGTATTCACAATTGTGTATTTATAAGTTTATTTTCATTATTTATTCAAGGTTGAATCGTCTCTCATTGTCACAATGCCGCTTCCACCTCTGTCTGCAGAAGCTGCTGCCCAGTTAGAGTTTGACAAACGCAAGCAAGTTAAAGCTGAGGCACAAGCTGAACTTCATAAGAAAGCTGCAAATGCAACATGAGATGTTCAACGAGACCAATTGGAATATTATTTGAACATTGCTGAAAGTGCCACCATTATTACTGACTTGGAAGCTGCAAGTGGAGCCTTGTTTGATATTTTAAAGGATCTGAAAGCTGCGTGGCCGAAGAGAAATGTCGAGTTGTCATTGGATGCTTACATGCAAGAGCTAGCATGGTTACACAAGTCGGAAACAAGAGTCAATTTCGGCGAGCGAAGATATAGAGCTATGCTGAACCATTTTCAGCAATCGCAGGCAATGAATGCCTCCACTTCCGCGTCGTCAAGTCTTTCATTGGGGATTCCTGCATCTAAAGTCACAGCCAAGCTGCCCAAGCTAGAGATGCCAAAATTTTCGGGATTGGCAGTCCTTCGAGGACTGTTTCGAGGCTGCTGTCGGCAAGAATCCGCATCTTTCAAGCGTGGATAAATTCCAGTATTTATTAGCTGCTTGTTCCGGAGACGCACATAAATTAATAGAGTTTTCCCATGGAGGATGTCTCATACGCTGATGCTATGTCACTTTTGAAGACTAACTACAAGTCGGATCTCATGCAGAGAGCTGCCTTGCTCCATGCAATCAAATCCCTGCCTGTGCTTAACTCAATAAGACCAGTGGCTGCTGTCAAAACTCGATTTGCCTTACTCACTGCAACCAGATTGGGATTGCTCAGGCCGGGCAGTGATCTTTCCGGAGAGATGATGATTCCTGAAGTTTTGGATAAACTGCCCGCCAAGTTGGTGTTGAAGTATAATCAAGATTGTCGTCCTCACACGCCTGATTTTGAATCTATGCTGAATTTTGTTTCTAGCCAGCTCAAAGCATACGAGTTAACTGAAGCATCTACAGCAAAGAGGACGCCGGTTCAAGTTGATCAGCAGAAACGCAAGGATCCTCCAAAGGCAGGCAAGAAACCCGGTACAATGAATACTTTAGTCAACACGGACAATTCAGCAGAGAAGAAGCAATCTGTCAAGTCTGCTAAGGAAAAGAAGTGTTCGTTTTGCAAAGAGAGCCATTCTCCGGTTCAGTGTCCGAACGGTTGACGCTGACAAAAGGTATCAACTGGTTATGGAGAAACGCTTGTGTTTCAATTGCTTATCAGTGGGACATTCAGTCAGCAAATGTACAAGTCGTTACAAATGCAACATTTGCAACAAAAGACATCATACTGCCTTATGTCGCCAAGGAAGTTAACAATCAAGTAGCCAAGCATCGAAAGCTCCGCCACCAAAAGATGTTAAGGACCTTAAGGACGTCAACACTAGTAATTGTAGAACTGTAGAACAATGTGAACCATTTAATGTAAGAGAAAAGTAGCAACAACAGCACAACAGTACAAGGCGCGTGTGTGCGAGAAAAGTTAAAAGTAACAAAGTAATAAACGACCCAACAGTTTCTCCCCCTGAAGTCGACCATCATCAAATTCATCTCTTGATCGGGTTCACTCCAATAAGATCTCGAAACTTTTGGAACTTAGTCTTGTCCAATGGTTTGGTGAAGACATCGGCTTGATTGTCTTCCATCGGAGTATAATCGATCTTGATTCTTTTCCGTCGAACTTGATCACGCACATAATGGAACTTTACATCTATAGGCTTCGATCTTCGGTTTTCGATGAAGTTTTCAGCAAAAACGTTTGCTGACCTGTTGTCGCATAACATAGACACCAGAACTTTGACGAAATGTTTCATTTTGAGTTCTTTAAGCAGTCGTCTGATCCAAACTACATCCTTGGCACAATGAGCCATCAAAATGTACTCGGACTCCATTGTGGAAGTTGCTACCAGTTTGCTTACTCCTTGTCCATAGAATGCTGTTTTGTGCAATCTAGATGATATTTCCAGTGTACGACTTTCGTCAATTTTAGACGTTGCATAGTCTGCATCGGCCTATGCTGTTAGCTGACCATCTTTTCCGTACACTAGGCCATAATTTCTTGTGCCTGATAAATACCGTAGTGTTCGTTTTCCCAATTGCCAATGCTTCTCTGTTGGCTTGGCATTAAATTGCGCTAGTAGATTCAACGCATGTATGATATCTGGTCTTGTGCAATTAGCCAAATACGACAAACACCCGATTAATTCTCTGTACGGTTTGTCGGTCCCTGCTGTATCTTTGTCGCTAGCACTTTCGTCTAGTGCCCCGGCAATCATCGGCGTTACGATTGACTTGCTTTCATTCATATTAAATCGCTTCAAAACTTTACCGATGTACTTCTCTTGCATGAGATAATTCTGGCCATTCTGGTCCTTTCCAAATTCTATGCCGAGTATGTAATTGAGCTGACCCATGTCTTTGATCTCAAAACATTTCTTTATTCTGTCTTTAATGTCTTCGCAAAATTCCTTGCTTTCTCCGGCAATGATCATGTCATCTACGTTAACTCCTATGATCCCGATCTGATCTTTGATCTTGATAAAATAGACACATGCATCCGATTTGCATCTTCGAAAACCTTGTTTTCTTAGCTCTGCATCTAATTTCTCATTCCATCGTCTTCCGAACTGTTTTAGTCCACATAGTGACTTGACTAGTCGACAAGCTTTGCCCTTTTGTCCTGGAACTTCCAGACCTTCTGGTATTTCCATGTATACCTCTTCTCTCGAGTTCCCTGTTAAGATAAGCTGTGACTACATCGACTTGTTCGCATGTCCATCCCAGCACTGTTGTGATGGCATAAATTAATCAAATTGTTGTTATTCCCACAACTGGTGAATATGTCTCGAAATAAACTTCACCAAACTTCTGTGTAAAACCTTTCGCCACGAGTCTTGCTTTATATCTGTCGACTGTTCCGTTTGCGTTTTTCTTTATCCGGAAAATCCACTGGCATCCTATGACACTTTTGCCTGCAGGTAACATTTCGACTTTCCAAGTATTATTCTTCTTTAGACTCTTTAGCTCTTCTCCGATAGTCCGCTGCCATTTGTCAGCATCTTGTGATTCTATTGCCTCCTTATATGTCTTAGGCTCTTTCGGTCCGCAGAAAAACAATGTTCCATCAGGTACATAAGCATTTCCTGCTCCCTCCAGATCTGATTCTGAACCTGATTCTGACTCGTTAACCGCTTCTGTGGATACTTGGGTTTGCTGTGCCCGATCCCGGCTTTGTAACACCATGTGTGTAGGCGTTGGTGCTGGACGTTTTATCGCCATTTCTTTAGTCGGTCGTCGACATCTCGGCTTTTCATCCTCAGATGCTTGGTCATCTGTATCTGGATCTTCTTCTATCGGTGTCAGAACTTCTTTTGTCTCTACTGACTCATTTTCGAGTGTTAGAACCATTATATCATTTTCTGATTCTTCTTCCTCTTTGACGTAACTGTTAATTTCGTTTTCTTTGAAATCTACATCTCGTGATGTGACAATCTCCCTTCTCTTTGGGTTCCAAAAACGATACGTTAGTTCTCCGACCGTATACCCGATGAAGATGCATTTCTCGCTACGTTTGTCGAGTTTCTTCCGTTTTTGTGACGGTATATGTACAAGCGCTGTACATCCAAATGCCCTTAGATGCTTAACGTTAGGCTTCCTGCCATGCCATGCTTCATATGGCGTCATTCCTGTTGCTCTAGTCACCGCTCGATTTTGAATGTAGACCGCTGTCTGAGCTGACTCCGCCCAGAAATTGACAGGTAGATGAGCATCTATCAAGCTAGATCTAGTATTGTCTGATTCATTCGCTCACTGACGCCGTTTTGCTGTGGTGTATACACTGCAGTTCGTTGGTGTACCACGCCAATATTCTTCAGAGTGTCGCTGAATGATTTATTACAATATTTCAGGCCGTTGTCTGTTTGCAGCGTCTTAATTTACTTTTTTGTTGAAACTTCAACTTTTTTCTGGTATTCTTTGAACTTTTCCAGAGCTTCTGACTTATGTTTCAAAAAATAAATATCTGCTTTTCTGGTTTAGTCATCGATAAATGTCATGTAGAATCTACATCCTCCTCGACTCTTGACTTTAAAAGGTCCAGCTAGATCGGAATGCACAATGTCCAGTTTCTCGTCGGACAACAACCTTCTCTCTGTCTTGAAAGATTTCCGTGTTGATTTGCCTTGGAAACAGCTGTCGCATTTTCTTAACGCCTTTGTGTCGATTTTTAATCCTTCTACGATGTCGTTTTTTGTCATTTGGGCTAGAGTCGTCGACGACACATGCATGAAACGCCGGTGCCATATCGCATTTTCATCGTTTTGCACCGCAAATGCTGTTCCGTCAGAAATTTCTTCTACTACGTAAATTCTGTTTTTCCTTAGTCCTTCTAGCATTAGTGAACCATCTTGATCTATGACCTGTCCTTTTCCATTCTTAAAACGGACTTCCAAATTTTTGGATTCGAGTCGTGCAATTGACAAAAAGTTTATTTTTGCATCAGGTGAGTAAAGTACATTTTTCAGCGCTACTGGTACTACTCGTCCTCGAAATTTCATGTCCGCATTAACGGTTCCAATTCCTTCTGTTTTCAAGAGGGTCCCGTTTGCTGCGGCTACTTGTCCTGGTTTTTCGGTAAATTTTCCTTTAACCGATGAAATATGATCTGATGCACCAGAATCTAATACCCATTCGTTTCTGCCACCAAAGACAGCACACACCGACAACGCTCTTCTCGTGCCCTTCGATTCCTTGCTGTCGGACTTGTGATTTTTCTTGTCTTTCCTGGGTTTTCGGCATTTGTTGGCATAATGACCCATTTTGTTACAGTTGTAACACTTTATATCTTTCTTGTCACGTTTCTGCGCTGACAGCACCGTTGGTCCAGTCGAATTTTCATTTTCGATTCCGCGTCGTGACATCTCGGTCATTAATAATTCTCTTATCTTTTCTGACTTGAAGTCGTCTGCTGCTATTGAATGCATGCTCATTATTAGACCTTCGTATTCAGCTGGTAGACCACATAAGATTGCCCATGCTAACTCTTTGTCGGAAATTGTCTCTCCCGCGTTTATTAGCTTTTCCGAAACTTCTGAAATCTGTAGGTATGTAGTAAATCTAACATGTGATTTCAACTTAATTGTGGCTGTGTTTATGTCAGAGATTGTCATAACACAGCTCTGAATTATTTTCTTTGTAACAAAGGCCCCTGTGTTATAATAATTGCCAATTAGGCATTTAAGATATTGTCTGTTATTTTATTTTGGCAATTATTGATCATTAACAGTTATTTTGGTATTATTAATTTAGTTAATGGTCTTGGCTAGTTTACCAAATTGGTAGTTTTTGTTTTCATGTCAAAACTGTATTTTCTGCACCAATTTGGTCCATTTGTTTGTCATTTCTCCTTTTAGAGGACTGCATATCAAGTAATCTAGATGTATGACATCAGTTCTCTATTTTACAAAGCATTTCCATCACCTAGGTGATGAGTGGCTATTTTTAGCAATGACTTAATGCTTTTATTCAACCCGAGACTACAATTTGTCCCGGGTCTTCTCCTTCCTGCCCAGGTTCAGCCATGATGGCGCCTGTGAAGTGCTCCTGCCAATAAACAAGTTGT